>APFE030208538.1:246130-263372 GCA_000404065.3 Pinus taeda
CTCCTAGTTAGTTGTCCTTTGTATTAAATAGTTAGTTTTAAGTGTCAATAGGTGTCAAATTAGGAGGAATTCGAATTCCCCTCATGCTAGAGGAAGGAATCTACATGAACTCTATATATGGGAGAAGAACCAAGTGGAGCCACTGTTATCACTGAAAAGATTTCAAAGGAAAAGGGTAAGGTAAGGGAGAATTGGTCTTGGTTATTCTCAAGTTCCTTTCATGCATAAGAAGCACTTGGCAAACTCAGGGTCAGCATACATCAGAGTTCTTTGAAGTCTCAAGCAAGGCATGTAAGTTTTGAACAACTTCATGGTAGATGGAAAGGCCATTTCAAGCAAAGGAAAGATCAAGAGAGTTGAATTTTTGACTTGAAGCTGTGTTTTTAAAATCACACAGCAGTTTTGTAGCGCGCTACGAAACTGCTGTAGCTGCACATTATGCTTTCATGGACCAATGTTGAAAGACAAAGGCAAATATTTTTGAAGGAGAATCTCTACAAAGGATCATGTACAAAGTATCAACATTCAGTAAGGGAAAAACAAATAGAGGGGAGACATTTTTTAACTTCAAACTTTATCAGTCAAACTGTCTTCTTGTTTTTACCAGTCAACTTCTAGAAGAGGTTCTGAACAGTTGAAAACTCATCTCTAAAAAGTGAAAGAGATTTTCATTCCTAAGATACTGAAGTACAAGAACCTCTTCCACTTTCTTCAAATTCATTATGATCTGGGAGAAATGAAAGACCAAACTTGTGCTATGAAACTGCTGTAGGTGCAGTTTTTCAAAAATCAAAATTTCTTGTTTTACATGTCTTCTTCAAGGATCGATTCTGGACAACGGGAGTAGTTTTTCAAAAAACCAAGAGAGGTTTTTGTTCAGCATGGATTTTTTCACAAAAGCATTCTTCAGTTTTTCCAAATACGTTTTTTGTGAGAAGTTATGAGCTCTGTCCCAGGACCCATGTTTTCAGCCAAAACAGAGCAAGGGACAGTCTCCTAGTTTCTAGGAACATCAAAAGGATGAGTCATCAAGGGCCAGCTGGAAGGTTATGAGCACCATCAAGTTCGAATTCATGGAGTTTAGTGTAAGAAGTTTTAATGTTAGATAGTTGTTTTGTCATAGAGGATTACACTCCTAATTGTTTTAGGTCTCTGGACTCCCTAGTTAGCTATTCTTTGTATTAAAATTATTTAAGTGCAATAGTGTCAAATAAGGAGAATTCGAATTCCCTCATGCTTGAGAGGATCTAAGCATGTAAATAATTCTATAAATAGGAGAAGACCAATTTACTCAAGGTTGGAAATTTTATGAAAAAGGCTATATTTGGCTTATGTAAGACTGTTTGATATAATGTTTGGCTTTACTTCTCAGGATTCATGAGGGATTTTATATTCAGAATGTGTGATGTTTTCCTTTTCCTAATTCTTGCAGTGGTATGAATGTGTAATCACTCAGAATTCACTTGAGGTGCTCTGACTTCCTGTATGCATTCATAGACTGTGTAGTCCTATCTAAGTGTTATGTTCTGAATATTTTAAATGCTGAATGCCCTGACTTCTATGTAAGGTTGAATTCATTGTCATATTGAGATGTTTTTGACTCCATAAGCCCAATGGATAATTGTTGAATGTGTTTCCACCATTTATATTCTTACAGTTGTTTCACAAATTGTTAGCCATCTTATCTATAATCAAAATCATTAACCCCTTTTGAGAGAGCCCTCTCAGGTTGAGGAGGCTAAGCCTCAGCCTAAAGTAGGTTTGAAATAGTTACTTAGAGTCAACCTGATCAGTAGCCTATCAGGACCTGATTATGAGATAACATAATGTACAAAGGGTTGGAAAATGTTAGAGAAAAAGACTACTTTTGTAAATGCTATGCAGGGATTGATATATACAGGAGCAGTTGGACTCTTCTAAAGTTGAGATTCTTAGTGTACTTCAGTGAGCTTCACATTTTATCTTTGATATGCTTTACTTCCATAGTCTTAATTCTTATTACTCAGAATTCATGGAGGAATATGCTCTGACTTCCTTTAAGTGTTAAACTATGGTGAATTGAGTTCTTGGGTCCTATCTTTGGATGTTTTTCTTTAATGTTTCAATACTTATTACTCAGAATTCATGGTTACTCATGCTCTGACTTCCTTTAGGTATTAAACTCTGATCTATCACTTTAAATTCTTCCCTTTTGAATACCTTGATGTATCATTACTCAGAATTCATGCCCACATGCTTTGACTCCTATGAACTTCAAGTTATTGAGACTTTCTTGAATGTGTCACTCTTTCATTGAAGTATATACAAACCTCAGTTTTATAAGAATAGCTATTTGTTATCCTTATCTCTATCACTGACTCCATAGCCCAATGGTAGCAAGTCTCCATCTTTCAACCTATAAACATATAAAATCACAAACCATAGAGTTAGCCATCTATCCATATCTTTAATCAATATCATTAACCCTTTGAGAGAGCCCTCTCAGGCTAAGGAGGCTAAGCCTTAGCTAAAATATTGGTTTGAAATAGTTACACTGAGATAGTCTGATCAGCAACCTATCAGGGTCCTATTTTGGTGATAACAGGTAGTTTGAACTCTTTTGCCTTGATCATTGATCCAAGGTGGCTCAAACAAACGTGAAGTTCATCTACTCCACAAAAATTTCATTTGTACCTGTTGGACAAGCTGTCAACAATAATTGTTAACAACAACAGAAACACAGATAACAACTAGATGGCCTAAACTCTTGTTTCAACAAAAGAAACAGATTTTCACATCTTGTGAACACCTCCATGTCTTACATCCGCATACAAATGATGGACTAGATAGCAAGCCCACAAAACATGCCTTTAAACAAATGACCCTTCAAGTCAAGCATGTGGAAAAAGACCATTAGGACTCTTTTCCAAAAGATGAAACATTTCATCATTATATCCATTTGGAGACCAAGTTAACTTCTTCCAAGTCAACATGGCACCACATGCATGTCAAAGAAATCAAACCTGCAAGTTAATTACACACACATGTTAAAAAACAAGGAAATCATCAACATCCATGTGTTCATGCATCTCCTGCTCATGCATGCATTTCATACTTCAAATTTCACTTAAGCACATTGTACTTTCGACGCTGAAATGAAATATAATGTAGATGCATCAATAGACATGCAATCTTAATCGGATAAGAACTCTAACTGTTTCTTACCGATCCCTTTCAAAGGTACTACCATTGTTTGCACATCAGCATCAACATGTGAATCATCCTGAAACACATCAATCATGGAATCTTCCTTTCCATTCTCATACATTTCTCTCACCATATCCATCATGGTGGACAATTCTTGCTTCATGTCTTCATCAAAGAATCCTATGAAGAATCACAGAATTTGAGGACCCACTTGTAGAAATTGTCATTATACAAAAAACAAAAGAACTTCAAACAAGATTAAAAAAGTGTTTTATTAAGCAACCTTTTGCAACAAACCTCTTGCGCGCCAAGGGTTGCCTTGAGGTCTTTTTGGATAAGAAGAGTGCCTTCAGCTCTCTTTCCTTCTTCTCCTTCCTGGACTGAGCTATCAATAGCTTTCCCTTTACCTCTACAAACTCAAAAAATAGTCAGTCTGCAACAAGCATACAATCAAAATCTGACTATTTAAACACCTTTCAGACAAGCAATCTTTGTCAATCAAGAATTCTAATATAACCTTCTCTGAAGGTGGGGTTAACCAAAATTAAGCTCTAATACCACTTGATTTGAAAATGGGGCGCTTAGGCTTCTTGTTTAACTTACAAGAACCCCTCCCACTTCCAAAGCTTATTTATTCCCAAGTCTTTATGATTAACCAATGTGGAATTAAACATGTGCTTGAAAATAAGGTGTATGCTTATGTCTATTTTAGAACTGTTTATGTGCTTTTAATATTCTGTTGTTATGATGATACAACATATGTATAATAGTAAACAATGCAACAAGAAATCAAAACACACAGAATAACAATTTAATTAGGATTTCACCCAAAACTCTTGGGCTATGTCTCTGTGAGCTCTAGTCAACTCAACTAGGCTCTTTGGGATTATGACAAGGTCCTTTTTACAAGATCTTGGCTCAACTCCATTTTTTTACATAGAAACAATGGGTTTAGACACCATTTTATCCCCGACTCTTGAAGCTCTCGGCTTTCTGGCTCTCGGATCTTGCTTTGGCTTTGGCTCTGGCTCTTCGGCTCTGGCTCTAGCTCTGGCTCTTCGGCTCTGGCTTCTTTAGCTCTCTGCAACTCTGTGGCTTTTCACTTGACCTCAAAGTGACTCCCTTGGCTTCTCTGCACAGTAGCCTTTCGCTCTTTCTGCTCTCTCGGCTCTGCAACTACTTTCAGCATTCAGCTCCCTCTCAATTGAGCTCTCTGGGCTCCTTTGAGGCATTTTCCTGGATTTTCGGATTCCCCAACCATTTCCCTTTGTTCAATCATTCCCCTGTAGCTTTGTGGCTTCTCTGCGCTATTTGTTCAACTGGCCATCTAGCTCTACGGCTCCGTGGCTTTCGAAACAACTCATCGTCTACCAAAATGCATGCTGGTAGCATGCGATGATGATTAGGAGCTATTACAAGGGATCAGGGCTGTTTCACAGGCAAAAACCCATAAATGGTCATTCTATGTTTACACAGAGAAATACACAAATACACCGGAAAATCCACCCAACCGTGGTCTATCAGACTTCAAAAATCATGAACTCCACCTTATATTCCATTGGGTCTGCCTTTTAATCGTTTATCACATCTCCACTGTTAATCTAGAAGATCTAGATCCAATGGTGGTGGTTCACATCGGGTGGCTCTTTCGTACAGGGGTTAACCGCTTGATAAGGGTGGTTTTCTCTCTCCTCAACTTGGTGACATGGCAGCCATTGTATGGGATCGGGCGGAACCCAGCCAAAACCATTTACCGCCAACAACCCGCCCAAAATCTTGCCTATTTCGTGATTTCCTTTGTATTTCAAAAATACATTAAAACATGAAAATCCCATAAAAGTGGCTTTAGACGGGCTTGAAATATTATACAATCGAGCTCTGAAATCTTGTCAGGTCTGACCTTTTCATCGGCATCGAGGGTCATCGATTGCCGATCTACCGATATCGGTGATCGTAGTCGCAAGTCACATGGCCCAGGGGTCCTTCCCTTTTGGGATCGCCGACAGCGATCCGCCGATATCGCAATTGCACTTTCGCATCGGCTCGGGGCCTTTGCCTTATGGGTGCATATGCCTGCCTCTGACCCAATCCACTGATCTGATCATCAGAGAGCACTGATCGGGGGTCCCTTCCGCCCGATCTTAAGTCCTCCTCTTTGCCTTATGTGATGTGATTTCCTCAAATAGCCTTTTAGGCCATTTTTAATGGAATTTTCCCTTTTTCAAAGGATAAAGGGAAACTTCTTACTACGATAAATTCTTCATCGGAAGTTCGTTTTCACCCATTCAAGTTGCGTTGGATTCAGAATGAAGAGATCTCTGCAATGAGACTATTTCTGAGAGCAGCCTGCAATTTTCATTTTCCTCTGAATTACAAAGGATTTGTGTCATTTGGCACCCTTTACCTCTTATATGAAGTCTTTTAGACTTAAAGGTTTATTCAGGATCCATTTTTGGATCAAAATCTTTTGAACAGCGCTTGTTCAATCTTTTGAACAGTTGCTGTTTAATCTATTGAACAACACTTTTTACGATTGTTTTGTTGTTCAATCTATTAAACAACACTTTTTACGATGCCTTGCTGTTCAAACTTTTGAACATCACCTTTTCTTCTTGCAATTATTTTGTTGTTCAATCTAATGAACAATACCTTTTTCTTGCATTATTCTGTTGTTCAATCTATTGAACAACACTTCTTTTCCTTTTGTGTAATTCCTCTTAGCTTATCTTAGCCCCATTTTACTTTTATTCTTCATTTTGTTTTCTTTTCATGGCATGAAGTACAATTCAATCAATTGAACAACACTTTTGTTGTTCAATCAACTGAACAACACTTTTGAGTGTTTTATTTTTGTTGTTCAAATGATTGAACGATTGTTGTTCAATCAATTGAACAACACTTTTGATTGTTTTATTTTTGTTGTTCAATCAATTGAACAACACTTTTGCATGTTTTATTTTTGTTGTTCAAATGATTGAATGATTGTTGTTCAATCAATTGAAAAACACTTTTGTGTGTTTTATTTTTGTTGTTCAAGCGATTGAACGATTGTTGTTCAATCTTTTGAACAACACTTTTTGCGTTTTTGTAGGAATAACTGTGATTTCTCTTTACTATTTCATCGCCAGTCATTTTATCATTTTTCTTTTTATTTTATGTTTTGAATTAAAAAACTATCTAGTTGGATTTGTGCCTAAGATAAAGAAAAACATTAATATTAATACCATTATGACTTATAAAACCTTTTGATGGTCATCTTTATTCTAAAGCTAACATGGTGCACCTATATAATGACTGATTGAATATCTTCTCTTTGGATACATCATAAAATGATTCATTATTCTAATACCATGCTAATTTATCTTTTACACTTTCAAATGGATAAATCCCTTTGATATGATGATATGGGGGAAAAGCATAACTTTCATTGGCATTTTTTTTACTTCTTACACCATCCTTAACTCTTAAGGAGTAAATGAGCCTCCCTCTCTTTACAATAAAATAATTCAAATATAAAAATATGAAAATTGTACAAGCATTGTCTTAAAGAGGATAGGGGGTCTCATCATGAGCCAGCTTACCATGATCATAAGGGTGTAACAGGTGACATTCCATTATGGCCACCACACCAAAGTAATGACCTTCTTGATAGTTAAAACCGTTAGAAGGATAGGGGGTCTCATCACGAGACAGTCTGATCACTTTGTTATATCCTAGTGACTGGCACTATGATTATCTAGTTACGATGCCAACATAGTGGTCTCTTTATAGTAATAAAAAAAAAGCCATCTAAATACTAAATGGAGGACTTTGGCTCATTTTTAGGGTTAAAAAGCAACCCTGTCGAGGCTATGAATGCTTGCTAGCAGTAGTGGCTCTGCTTGTGGTATTGAAGTACTATGTTACACTGCCAAATACCCTCTATCCTATTACCCCCTATGGATTCATTTATAAAGGAGAATTTACCATTTGAACAACATGTCTAATTCAATTAGCCAACATGCATGGTGAACTATATCTTTATACACATTATATCATTATTGTCCAATCACTCTACCACCAGTCATTAACATTTATCGTCGGTCATGCTTTCGTCATGTTTTTCCACCTAAGGTAAATATCTATTTAAATAATGATCTAAATCCTTGTTTTATTTTACGGCATTTCACATCTTTTGACTTGTATTGCTTTGATTGGTTTTGCTATATTTATGCCACTTTGATTGATTTTCCTGCTGCATTTATGAATCCTCAACATCCTTTCCCTTTTTCCTATGCTTTATGATCATGGACACCCTTTTCGTATTTGAGGGGGGAAGATATGCATTATGGAATAGTGTGTGTAATAATTACCAAACTCCGCCATAACTTGTTGATTTGACAAAATATTATTATTGCATCTATACAAAGGTTTTTTTCTGATTGAAATTTTTTCATGCAACTTATCTGTTTTTGTTCAAAACTAAAACTGTGGATTCAAGAAAATTACATACAAAGTAGTGAATTGTTTATAGGAGAACATCAAGTATGGGGGTGGAACTCTATTCGCAACAAGTCCACACTTTTGCAAATAATAGAAGAGGCTCGAGCAACTTGCAGACAGGATGTGCTTGCATGAATTCCAACTTTTGCATCACTTTCAGCATCAACTCAACCTACATCAGCTTCAACAAATGCGAGTCATGTCATTCCAAATTTTTCGGAGATAAAACTTGAGGTAAAATAGCATAAGTTTCTGATTTATTAAAAGTTTAGGAGAATTTCATGAACATCCATTGAGCATCATTTATCATCATTCATTCCACATCTTTACCACTTCCCTTTTTCAGAGACATAGAAGCTTTCAGTTTGGGGGAGTGTTACTTTCATTCATTTATTTATTACGAGCATGCCATCATCCGTCGATCTCTTTATTCATTCTCAAAACCTCTCTTATTCCATGTTGTTGTACACCAAGCATAGATTTCAACCACAATTGTAGCAGCCACCTCAATTTGTTTTCTAGTATTTCATGGGGGCATGCTGATTCTCCAGTTTGGGGGAGGAATTGCTACACATGATGAATGTTTTCTACCTTTTTTTCTTATTTAAGGCATACAATTTCATTTTTATATAGTGCAGAAATTGATTTGTGCATACCTTTAAAACTATGAACTGAATTCTTGTGATTTTTGGACAGCAAAGAGGTATCATTAAAATACACAAACCTAGAAAATTTCAAGTCAAATTAGTTTGTAAAATTTCAAAAATCGTGCACTATCACCTATAACCATTTTGCTTATATCTCATGCTCTGTGAATCAAAACGATATGATTTTTTGATTAGAGAAGTATTAATATAGTATAAATCTTCTTGCCAAATTTTAGCAAAATCTGGTTTGTAGTTTTTGAGAAAATGGTTAATGAAGTTTGTCGCTACTTATATCATATTTTGCTACAAATTCATATACATATGGTTGAAAGTCAATGTGAAAATTGTTACGCCTTTATCAACATTGCTAAAATTGAATATTCATTATTTGAGGAAGAACTCATTTGTTCCATCACTTTCATGACTTGGGATGAACATTTCTTATAACTTGGTTAATACAATTGCTTTGGGGTTGCATGAGGACATGCAACATATTCATTTTAGGGGTATGTTGGGCCACTAATTTGTCCTTATTATTATCACCTTTTGATGCCTATTTCATCCATTTCTATTATTATTTATCACGTCATTTATCATTGTCAGACCAGTAGGTAACTCAAAACAATTCATGATATTCATTCAGGTTGGCATTTATTATATACATGAGGGAGAGACTGTTCATTTCATCTCCCGGTGGCTCTTCATATTTTCTATTATTTATTTACATCAATTACAATTATTCACGCAATCCTAATGATTAGGTGTCAAGATTCCCCCCCCTTAACCTGAAGGGATGTTGGTGAGTCCAAGCATCGTTCTGAATCTTTCAAGCTTTTCTCTTCCAAGTGCTTTGGTGAAGATGTCTGCAGTTTGCTCATTAGTGGAACAATGGTGGAGATGGATTGTTTTGGCCTCAACATGATGTTAGATAATATTTAGTATTGATGTGCTTCATTCGATCATGGAACTTTGGGTTCTTGGCCAACTTTATTGCTGGGGTATTGTCAATCATGAGTGGAGTAGATTGTACTTGTTTTACGTGCAAATATTCAAGAATTTTCCTGAGCTGCACAATTTCTTTTGTTGCCTCAGCTACTGACACATATTCTGCCTCTGTTTTGGAATTTGCTAGAACTGATTGTTTGTGTGATCTCCAGGAGATAGCTCCTGATCCAAGACTCATAGCATAACCTGAAGTAGATACCCTAGTTTCTTTGTCTCCATCGAAGTCTGAATCAGAGTATCCAATCAAGCTGAAGTCGTCCACCTGTGTATACTTGATTCCAAAGTCTTGAGTTCCCTTCAAGTACCTTAGAACTCTTTTTGTAGTAGACTAATGTTCCTCACGAGGCTTTTGCATAAACCTGGAGAGGATTCCAACAACAAACGAAATGTCTGGTCTGGTAGTAGTTAGGTAGTTGAGACTTCCTACAAGCTGTCTATACTTTGTTGCATCCTCAAAATTCTTTTCCTCCAATGGATGTGAGCTTTAAGTTTTGTTCCATTGGAGTAGGTAAGAGGATTGCATTCTGTCATGCCAAACATATTCAACAGATCTCCAATGTACTTCTTTTGAGAAAGGAATATGGACTTCAGATGTTGAGTTACTTCCAATACCAAGGATAGTAATGAACATAAGCCCAAATCAGTCATTTCAAAACCTTTCCTCAATTCCTTCTTTATGGATGCAATGTAGCTTTCATTGTTCCCTGTCATCAAAAGATCATCTACATATACCACAAGATATACAACTGTTTTGCCAACTTTCTTGACAAATAAAGCTGCATCATGAAGATCATAATGTTTGAAATTGAGTTTCAGAAGATGCTCAGTTAGTTTTTCATAGCAGGCTCGCGGTGCTTGTTTGAGGCCATAACTGTATTTCACAAGTTTGCATACTTTATGTTCATGTCCTTTCATAGCAAATCCTTCATGATGGGACATAAAAACATTCTCTTTTAGGTCTCCATTCAAGAAAGTAGTTTTTACATCCATTTGATGGACTTTCCAACCGTTCTGAGCTGCTAGGGCAAAGAGTGTTCGGATGGTAGCCCATTTTGTTGTGGGGGAAAAAGTTTCCTCATAATCAACCCTTTCCTTCTGTACAAAACCTTTTTCCATAAGCCTGGATTTGTGCTTGTCAAGTGAGCCATCAGCTTTATACTTGTTCTTGTAGACCCACTTGCAACGAATTGGTTTGGTTCCTAATGGAGGATCAACCAGCTTCCAAGTGTCATTCTTTACCAGGGCATCATACTCCTTTTGCATCGCTTCTTTACATTCATCATGAGAAGCAGCTTCTTTGAAGGAAGTTGGTTTGAAATCTGTAGACAAATTCAATTCAAAATCATAAGAAACATCCATATCAACAAGTGAATCAGAGTCATCTACATCGCCTCCATTTTTCCGGTTTGAATTTCTAGTTCCTGTCTTTCCAACCTCATCAGGATGAACACTTTCAAGTGTCTTTGTCAGCCACTTTGGGGGACCATTCTCATATGGTCCAGGTTGCTTCGTTGATTGAGTGGGATTGAATCAAGATTGAGTCTCCTAATTATATCAATCGCATCACTTAAAGTATCATCCATTGTTGGAGTTTCATGTGGGAGAGAGAGTGCTTTAGAAGAAGATTCCACAGGTTGATCCAGTATAGGAATCCCCCCTTCAAGATGTGGATCTGATTATCAAATTCTTGAAATGTTTTTTCATTTGCAAATCTATCCAGGTGATCAAGTTGTCGCTCAACAACATTGTGAGTTTTGGATGTTTCAAGAAAGATTACATCTCTAGATACAACAAACTTTTTATTGACTTCATCATAGAGACAGTATACTTTTGAGGTGTTTGAATACCCCAGGAAGATACACTTATGACTTCTTCCACCAAGTTTGTTTCTATGTACCTTTGGTATCAAGGCATAACAGGTGGAACCAAAGACCCTGAGATGCTTTACCAAATGAATGTGCCCATACCACATTTCATAGGGAGTCTTGTTTCTTATAGCATTAGATGGACATCTATTATTTATATATACAACACATATAACTGCATCATCACAAAACATCAATTTTACATTTTTGAAAAACATCATGGAGCGCACCATATTTAAGATCGTCCTGTTCATTCTTTCAGCTACACTGTTCTGTTGGGGATTATAAGGCACAGTTGTTTGATGTTTGATCCCATGTTGGTGAAGATAGTTTTCAAATTCATTTGAAGTATATTCTTTTCCATTATCAGTGCAAATAGAGCCATTCCATTTTATAATTATTTATGCTCTTATGGATAAATACTATTTTTCTCCTTTATTTTTAATAAATCGATGATTATTATGCATGATTTTACCAATGATGGTTTATTAATCGATTTGTTGTAACATCACTCATGATTTTAGCCTCCAAGATCTTTTCCAGATTGCAAATTTGATCTCCAACTCGCAATTAAATATTCCAACTCAGAAATTCGTTGGAATAAGAAGTGACGGTTTTGCATTGGACGTTTTGGACAAAAGAAGGAGATCTGGAAAATATGAAACATGGGTTTTATCCAGAACAGACTGAATTAGTTTTTGTAATGGGCAATTTTCCACAATTTGGTTTGTATTAAGAGAAACGGAAGGTTCTTCGAAGACGATTTTCTTAGATTTGTTGTTGCGGCCATTTTCCAAATTCTTCCAGTTGCAATACCAAATTTGGCTTGTTCCTACTGAATGTTGATGGAAAGATATTTTAGATATGATCTTGTTGATCAATTTGTTTTGTATAATCCAAATTTGTAATGGAAATCATTTTGTAATTAGCTTTGATGTAACTTCCCTTTGGTCTCTGTATATTTAAATGAAAACAAAGATCAAAGGAAGGGGGGAGAATAGAGAGGAGGAAACTTCTCGTCTTTTTACTTCAATTGTAATTTTAATATACAAAGCGTGATTTTGAAGGACACATCGTGCTGTAACTACATTTGGATCTAATGAATAATACATAATTTGTGTTGTTGTTCATTGGCGATATTTTGAAGTAATTAAGCAATAATCACTGGCAGCTTGGGCCCGATCACTAGTGGATTTCATTGTTGTTCCCTGTGTTATATATTTTTTTCCACAGAAAAAATAAATCAAACCTTCTATTAAAAAATAGGGTTACAAAGCATATGCAAGCATTACGAAGAGACTGTAATCCACCATAAAAGGGGAGAAAATCTTAGCCGGCTGTCAAAACCTGATCACTGAATAAACACACTCAGCAAGCCAATCCATGAATGGCGACTCCTCCAGACTACATGCGCTTTCCAAGATTAGAATCACACTAGGAAAAAAGCGCAGCAAGATAAAAGATAACACGGACCTCAAGAATCCACAGTGAACACTTGAAGGATTCTCGAATGACAGAAAAAAATGAGGAAAAAATAGCTTCCCAGGCCTCCACGATTAACGAAACTAGCCCAGAAAACCAGGAGAAGATCTACAGAAAGAAATGGAAGCGATGAACAAGATGAACCACAACAAAATATATACAAAAACAAAGAAACGGTTTCTGGAGGAACAAAATTAAACGAAGATGGGTTGTTCAACAGATCAAACCACCCCATTTTCATCCTCTGAAACAAACCACGATCCCATATCAAGCTCAACACCTGCTTTGGAAAGGCGGTCCACATCGAAATTCCTTTCCTGGAAGATATGACTGAGAGAGATCTCCAAGAACTGACTCCTGAGGCAAGAAACTTCTTTAAGCAGGGGTGTCATAATGAGATTGCTGCATCGTTGAGCCCCATTAAACCAATTCACCGCATTCATTGAGTCCCCGAATATCTGAACTTCTCTCACATTTCTAAGAATAAGCCAACCGAGAAGGAGATGTAAGGCTTTTAATTCAGCAAAATTATTGGAGCCCTATCCCAAACCAATGGAAGCTTTAACAACCTTTTCCTTTGATAAGTGAATAATCAAGCCTGCTCTGCATCGACCATTGATGTCCGAGGCCCCGTCAAAGTAAGCCCACGGCATAGAATATCTGATAAATTCTTGACAAACAGCTCTGGAAGTAGAAGAAGCTTGAGGAACAATAATACTTTCATAAATAGCAACTCCTTCTGCTGCAAGTCTTCCAATAGGGAAAAACGAATCCTTAAAGATAACTTGATTCATAGCTAGCCATGTCCCCCAGGTAATGAGTAACAGAATGGTTCTTTCTCTGTCATTTGAAGATTCAGACCACCACCTCTGCCAAGCATCTAAGAGCCCCTGCCCTTCCCACCTTAAAGGAACATTTATCAATCTTAAAATTTCATCCCATAGGCTGGAATTAAAGGGGCAATAAAGAAACAGATGCTGAACTGTTTCAATGTTGTCTTTACAGAGGGGGCACCTGCCGGGACCAATCCTTCCTCTTCTTTGAAGAAAATCCCAGGTAGGAACTTTCTGAAGCAGGACACACCAAAAGAACAATCTTGATTTATCTGGCCCTTTTAACTTCCATAACAACTTTGCCCACCTGGCCAGATTCTCCCATCCATTTTGAGACATCATCCATTTGTACCCCGACTTTGGAGAATAAATACCATTCTGGGCATAGACCCATTTAAGCTCATCCAGAGAATCAGAGAGCTTGACAGAGGAATTGAGAAGGTCCCTTTTATAAAAGTCCCATTCCTCCAGCCATTCATCATTCAAATTTAAATCTCTTCCTTGAAACCACCCTTGACTCCAGATGGTGGAAGCCCAAGGATCAACCACCTGATTTAATGTGTGAAGACCCCTTTCTTTTAAGACCGAAACCAACCCTTGAGATAGAGAAAATATCTCTGAACAACCTATCTAGGGATCTCTACCCAACCTGATCTGAGTTCCGTCTCCCACACTCCAAGCCAATCCCTTCTCTACGACTTTGACAGATGAAACCACTGCTTTCCAGACCACCGAGGAATTTTTGGAAGACTTTTGCGGCAGTCTAATCCAGTCAAGTGTTGATAGAGGATCAATATATTTCCTTTTAGACACAAAGGTCCACAGGTTCTCAGTGGAAATGAGCCTCTAGGCTAGCTTTGCTGCTAGAGATTGGGAGAAACAAGTGAGGTTTTTAATACCCCAGCCTCCCCACTCCTTAGGACAAACAATTTTATCCGACGCGATCCATGTGATAACTTTCTCAGACTTGGACCCCACCCACAGAAATCTGTTGCATAATTTATCTATTGAGTATAAAATTCCTTTGGGAACCCACGTTAGACTAGCCTAGTAAACTGGGATTGCCATCAGAACAGAATTAATTAAAACGAGCCTGCCAGCCCTGGAGAGCCACTTGTAACTCCAATGATTCAGTTTGGATTCCAGTTTTGCAAGGATCCACTTCCAATCTTTTATCCTGTAGTTGTCAGGCTTCAGAAAGAACCACATATATTTAAAAGAATCCTCCAGAGTTTTGACTTCAAAGTTCAGGATTGATTCCACTCTACGCAGCATCTCTCTAGACAGACCTGAGCATGTTAGTGTAGATTTTCTCGCATTTATGCAGAGACCAGTGGCCTTCAGGAAAAGGTCCAAAATCCTCTTGAGCGACCTACAGTCCTCGAGACTATCGTTGCTGAAGAGGATTATGTCATCCATGAAGAGGAGATGAGTGACCCAGAAATTTGGAGCTACTTCAATTCCTTTGAGAGTCCCTTGTCTTTTTGCTTCATGGATCCAGAGACTGATTCCATCTGCTGCCAGCAAAAACAAAAGGGGAGAAAGTGGGCAGCCTTGGCGAAGGCCACGGTTAGGGCTAAAAAAACCGGAGGCTGCTCCGTTGATTAGGACAACGATGGATGAAGAAGAAACATAGCTCATAATCCATCTAACAAAATAAAAAATGAAGCCCATATGAGTTAATAGAAGCCTCAGATACAACCAGCTGATTCTGTCATAAGCCTTAGACAAATCAATTTTCACAAAGACTCCCTTTTTTTCCCAATTTTTAGACTGTGAAGCATTTCTTGAGCTACTCCGACAGCTTCATGAATTTGTCTGCCATCTAGAAAGCCAAATTGCTCAGGGGAGATGTTTCTATAAAGAAAGGGTTTTAGCCTGACTACAATAATTTTAGCAATAATTTTGTAGACACAAGTACACAGAGGGATGGGCTTGAAATCACTGAAAGAAACTAGAAGATCAGATTTGGGTATGAGTGCTAGAAAAGTGGCATTGAAAGGATGATAGATAGAACCTGAATGCCTGGAATATTCCACAACAGCCACTAACTCATCTCCAATGAATTCAAAGAAATGCTGGAAGAATTCCACAGTCCAGCCATCCAGGCTGGGGCTTTTGTCCCTTTGCATAGATTTGAGGATGCTTTCAACCTCCTCCTTGGAAACAGGTGCCATGAGGGAATCATTATCTTCCTCCTCTATGAATCTTGGAAAGATCTGGGCAACTATAATAACTTTTGCAATAGAAACTTCATCTGGAGCTTTGAAAAGATTCTTGAAATAATTGACCCCAAATGAGGCCAGATCTTCAAAAGAACAAGCCATTTCACCATTGTCTTTCTTCATTTCCCAGATAGTATTGGAGTTTTTTCTCCCTTTGGCATAATTCTGAAAAAACTTGTTGTTTTCGTCCCCTGCCTACAACCAGATAGCTCTACTTTTTAATCGCCAACTTTTCTCTCTGAGCTGAAGAATTCCCCTTATTTCCTTCTCCAACTCTAGAATTCTAGCCTGGGACTCTACTGAACCATAGCCATTTCTGTCTGGGTCTTCAAGGAGGGCAAGTTCAGAATTTACAAAATTCATGGTTTCTTCTTCCTTCAGCTTCTTTTGGAGAGCCCACTGCTTTGAGGCAGCCTTCATCCTATTTAAATTGCCCATAAAATCCTGACTTCAACTCTCACCTTCATTAAGAACATCTTTCTTCCAAGTGGTATGGAAGAGGCTAGTATAGGAAGCATCCAAAAGCCAAGAAGAATTAAATTTGAAAGGAGTACCTAGTTTAGTAAGGTCTCCCTTCACTTCCAGGAAGACAGGGAAAAGATCTGAAAGACCACCATCCCCAAACCAATGTCTAAATGCCTGTAAACTTTCTGCCAGCGAATCAAAAATTAGGAATCGATCAAGTTTCTTCCCGATCCAATCATCTCCTAATATTCGATTCCTCCACGAAGGGCGCAACTTTATTGGGGATACATCCACCAGGGGAGAAGAGGCCAGTTTATTTTGAAAAAACTCAGAGAGGAGATCTGCTCTGGCACTGACTCCCCAAGATTCTGTCAACCCCAGAGAAAAATTAAGGTCTCCGCCTATAATAAGGTTGGGGTGCGCTAGGAAAGACTTTGCGAAGAAGGAGTTCCAGAATCTCTCCTGGTCCAAGGCAGGACCATAGACATTGAGAAGAAGTAAGGGGATGCATAGTTCGTTGGAAAAAAGTTCCACAACCAACATGTTTTCTGATCCTCAAGAGGAGATTTCTCGAAGCACCTTCACGTTAAAACCCAGAACCACCCCTCTCGAATGTCCATTCATGTCGATTGCATGAAATCTCCAACCCAGAAGAAGCTTGAAAAGACAGCCTGAAATTTCATCCCCCTTCCTGAGAGTTTCTTGAAGGAGAATAATATCAGGGTTGTTGGACCTGACCAGGTCCTTCAGAGCTAATTTTTTGGGTAGACTAGCTAGACCCCTGCAGTTGTAGGATAAAATGATCATCTAGAACACTCAGGGGGTGACTGCTTTGCTCTAAGCACCCTTGGCAGAGACATTTTTTTCCCTCCAGCAATATCAATGATAGCCTTTAACTGTGCCTTCGACAGATTTGTTTTCCTTCCTCTTAACTTTCTCGAACCTACTGACCCCACATCCAGCTCCAGAACTCCTAAAATCGGGCCTTTCCCTTTCCTGATGGCTAATGGTCTAAGATTGTAGTGGGGTTTAGGGTCCCCAACTCTCGGAGG
>APFE030208552.1:0-27904 GCA_000404065.3 Pinus taeda
CTTGTCCTGACGATGAACCACACTAGTTGGTTCGAAACGCGTCGACAAATGATCAATTATGTGATTTCGCCAAAAAGTTTCTAAACAAATGTTATGGATCACAGAAGTCTAAATTCCTTGGAAATCTAGTTGTTATGAAGGCAAAGAATATTGGAAACCTTTACAGACCAAAAGGAAGTACTTAGCTTAATGAGGCAATAATTGTATCTGAGAAGGCAAGAAAAGATACTCTCCTACGAAATCAGCGACTGGGTTACATGAGCGAGAAGGGCCTTCAGGTACTGATGAATGGTACATTACTTCTTAATTTGAAATCATTGAATTTGGATTTTTCCAAAAATTGTGTATTGGAAAACAATGTAGACAAAATTATAAAGCCCGTAGTCATAATAACAAGGGAATTTTGGAATATATTCATTCTGACCTCTGGGGACCATCTCCTATAGTATCTTATGGAGGTGCATCTTAGTTCGTAACATTTAGTGATGATTACTTAAGGAAAGTTTCGGTCTATGTATTAAAAAGAAAGATTGATGTACTTAATGCTTTTAAATAGTTTAAAGCTATGGTGGAAAAGAAAATGAAAAATACAACTGAATATTTAAGAACTAATAATGGCAGTGAATTTAATTCCTTAGAATTGAACAATATTGCAAGGATGAAGGGATTGTTAGACATAAAATTATTTTCTATACTCCTCAACAAAATGGCATTGTTGAATGTATGAACAAGACTATTATGGAGAGAACCTGAAGCATGGTCAAGTATGCTATGTTGCTAAAGGTGTTGTGGGAAAAGTAAGTATCCACTACGTATTATTTGGTAAACGTATCACATTCAGCTGCTATTAATTATAAAATTCCTGAAGAATTTTTGTCGAGTTAGTCATGTGATTATTCATATTTAAGAATTTTTTGCTATAATGCCTATGCTCCTATTCCAAAGAATTAGCATTCTAAGTTATACCCAAAGGAAAAACGTGTTGTCTTTTTTGGATATGATGATGATGTGAAAGGATATAGATCGTGGGATCCTTCTTTGCTTATGATATTCACTAGTAGAGATGTAACATTTGATGAAACTTCTCTTCTAAAATCAAATGTTGAAAAAGTTGAACAGGAACAGATATCGTTGGATCAAAAAATTCAGTTGGAGACTCAACCTTTTTTGGAAGGTTGGAAGGAAGAAGAAACTTTTGAAGAAAAGGGTGAAGAAGATGTAAAGGAAGTTGTATAAGTTTAGGAACCAATTCAACAACCAGTCACTCCTAGGATATCTACAGGGGAAAGAAGAAACCCCAAGAGGTATAAATATTATACTTCATTTGTTGTGTTGATTACTGAGGATGGGAAACCTTCTTGTTATCAAGAAGCAATGAATGCTGCAGATAATGAAAAATGGAAGAAGGCTATGGATAAGGAAATGGATTCCTTAGGAAAGAACAAAACCTAGGATCTTATGGAACTTCATAAAGGGATAAGTATTATTGGATGTAGATGGGTCTTCAAATTGAAGTGAAATTTTTATGGAAGTATTGAAAGATATAAGGTGAGGCTGGTAGCGAAAGGGTACTCCCAGGTAGAAGGTGTTGACTTTCATGATATTTTTTCACTATTTGTAAAACTTTTTTCTATTCGTACTATGTTAGCGCTAACAAAATTACTTGACCTTGAGTTAGAATAGTTAGATGTTAAAAGAACTTTTCTTCGTGGAGATTTGAATGAAGAGATATATATGAAACAACTAGAAGGTTTTGTACAAGGTTACAATAAGAGATTAGTTTGCAAGCTCAGGAATATCTTGTATGGCTTGAGGCAGTCTCCCAATGAATGGTATACGAAGTTTGACTCCTGCATGGTGAGCCAAAACTTTTATAGATGTGAATATGATCATTGTATGTACTTTAAAAGTTTTAATGGCATATTCATTATCTTGGTTTTGTATGTTGACAATATGCTTATTACAAGAAAAAGCATGGAAGAGATCAATAGGTTAAAGGCTCAACTTTCTAGGACATTTGATATGATGGATCTTCGAGTTGTAGAAAATATCTTGGGCATGAGATACAGAGAGATAGGAAGAATAGAAATATTTGGATATCACAACAAAAGTATGTGGAGAAAATACTTGTAGAGATTAATATAAACAATGTGAAACCTGTTAATGTTCCTTTAACTTCCTATTTTATGATTTCTTCAAGTTTGAGTTCTAGAAATGATCAAGAAACTAAGTATATGTCTCATGAACCATATGAAAATTTGTTAGGTAACTTAATGTATGTGATGGTATCTATAAGAATTGACATTTCACATGCAGTTGGAGTTGTCAGCAGGTTCATGGCAAATCCAGGAGAATAACATTGGTGAGCTATGAAATGGGTGCTTCGGTATTTGAGAGGCACAAGTGACCATTGTATCATCTTTAATGATAACTGTGGAGATTTAGTTTGTAGATATGTTTATGTTGATTATGCCAATGACTTGGACGAGAGGAGAAATACTACAAGATATGTCTTTACTCTTACAGGTGGAGCAATTAGTTGGATGTCAAAGCTTCAAGAAACAATTTATTTGTCCACTACTGAAGAAGAGTATATAGCTACTTTAGATGCCTATAAAGAGACAATATGGTTGAAAGGTCTACTAGATGAGCTTGGAAGGACACAAGAGAAAGTGAATGTATTTTGTGAGAGTCATAGTGTTATTCATTTGTTTACTAATATTGATTATCAGAACAAGACTAAGCACATTAATGTAAGATACTATTTTGTAAGACATGTAATATATGGCTTCAAAGTAGCTCTCAAGAAGGTCCACACACAAGGAAATTTTGCAAATATGTTCACGAAACCAATATTAGTAGAGAAATTGCAGTGGAGTTTGGCTTCTTTGGGCTTGAAGAAAAGATGATGAATGAGCATGGACAAGGCATTAGGAAAATTGTTGTCAAAGTGGACATTGTTTAGAATGACAACAAATTAAAAATATTGTTAATAATATAATTATCTCGGTAAATTTGGCTTTACCGTTCAGACAACTGTGTGTAACGATAGGAAGTTATATAACAAAGGTTTTCATATTAAAATGATGTTTCCCAAGAGGGTTGATGTATAGTTGGAGAGTCATTTTTTGACCTTGAGTAGTAAGAATTCCAATCCCTTTCCCCATGGAGGTTTCCTTAATACACTATCAGGGTTTTACCACATAAAATTTCCGTGTCTATTTGTGTGATTCATTTCTTTCTCATTGTGCATGTTTCTTTCTAATTTAATTCTTTCTCATTTTGTATGTTTTTTTCTAATTTAATTAATATTTACGAGCTCTAAATACAAGCTAGCACAATATTTAGAGCTTATTAATTTCCATTTAAAACAAAATGTTTACATATCTTTACCACATTTTGTGGTTAAAAATCTTAGAACTCATTTTGGTTGTGATATTAAACTTTATCTTCACCCGTATATGTATATACAAAAATTTCGTAATTAATTTCAAGAAAGAGGAATATCGTTATAATTATCGAAACTCCGAATTCAAATTCAAAAGCCGTAGACGTTTTGAAAGCTTCATCTACCTACTAGATTTCGAAAGGCGTGGAATCGACTCCTATACACGCGTGATGCAAGAGGCTTCTACACGGGATGATGTGTTTAGTTGGAATAGATTCATCCCATTTTTAGTTGATGTGACAGGTTTATGTAAATATTTTTTAATGGGATGATGTGTGAGGTTAGCATGTTCATTGCCTGTGACCTTTTAGATCCCTCTACCGGCCAATATTTTCTATTTGACCATGGTATAGATCCCTCTACCGGCCAATATTTCCCAAATCAATTAGTTAGTATCCATATTTCACTTAGAGACTAAAAATCCCATAGAGAGGTCCCATGTGGTGTTTCAAGGCATTTTTCATGATGCTTGAGTTTGATAACATTTGTTCAATACCCAAGACCCTTGTTATCCTTCCTTTCCCATTGTTAAGAATCAAAGACCCATCTATCTTTCTAGAAACATAATAATATCCTTTAGTAAAGAACGCATAGTCAAAAGATCCCCATGAGGGAATGTTTTAATGGATTTTCTTAGTTTTTCATGGTGATTAAAACGAAGAAGAATTATTTATGGTCTAAGGACTTTGTTGTTCTCCCTTGATCTTGATTAGACCTTGAGACCCATTCTTGGTTTGCAACTAACCTAATCATGGCACCCATAACACCCTTGGAGGGAATGATAACCTATAGAGATCACATTTGGCGGCAAGAGGGCTCCTCCATGGTGATTGAGACTAAGAAGCAAGGCCTAACATTGGATGCCCTGGCTCCCTTGATTGAATATGGCTAAGAAAATAACTACTCTCATGACAGAAGAAAATACGGAGCAATTTCACATTACAAATTTGAAATGTGAAGAAATATTTTGAAAAAAATGATTTGTTACAAATCACATTAACATTAATTCATTAATTCATTGTATGCTTTCTCTCTATATATGTTGTCTACTAAGGCCATAATGATGTGAAATTTCAAAGATCAACCAATGATCTCTAAGAAATTATTCTGATAACACATCTAAATTATCACAATTTTCAGTTACGTAACTCTAACATAAATTAAAGATATAGTCTTTACATGGAGTAACTTGAAAAATCCTGATATAAATATTTTCCATACCTTTCCTTTGTCACCATGGAAGGAAGGGGCATTAAAGAATATTGATGGTTTAATTTTGTTTCGAGGAACACGCATTGAGATGAGTTGGAGGATTGGTGAGCATTATAAAATTATATTATTAACTTGTAGTTTTTTTAATTATTAGAATAGATCTATTTTAAATATGGATATAATATGAGTCGAGAGGGATTTAATTTTTTCACGTGATTTTTTTTTACAAATCGATATTATTTAAATATTTTATATATTATTATTTTATATTTTTCTATTTTTAATTTCTTTTAAATGTATATTTCGGTTGACACGAACAAAATTCTAACTTTGATGACTCATAGTAGAGTTACATGTCACATTGGGTTGTAGTATGAGCCTCTCGACTCAAAGAGGAAGGTGTTGCAAACTTGAATTTTGTTGGTGCATGAAGATAGTACAAAGTTAGTATCAAAAATTTATATGGTATCCTAAAATGATACGGCTAATAAAGAGCCAACGAAACTATGATAAAAAATACTAAACATTGAAGGCTATACAATGTACAATAAAGGCTATGAAGTTTGTGGCCACGGAGGTATGAGAAGTTATGGCTAACAAAATAGGATATAACTAGATCCTTAGTTTAAATCCAATTTGCTTATGGGCTGGAAGGAGAATATTAGCCTCAAAGAAGACAACTTTCCAAGGTATTAGTGGCCACTAAGGTATGAGAAGCTATGGATTCCATAATATCCTATAGCATCAATATCATGAAAAGCATCTTTCACTAGAATTTAAACATAGTCACTTTCATGATATTGATGTAGTAATAAATATTTTCTTACAAAATGCATCAGAGGACGATACCAATGGTCGTCTGAAAGAACCTGAGAGTGAAAAAAATGTTAATAAACCAAGAGAAAGAGTAGTGGTCCTATTGCGATGTTGTTGTTGAAGAACCAATAGTTGATAAAAGTGGTTTGATGGTTGTTGGGATGGCTCTATGCAAGGTTAATTTTGAGAGCTAGGCCAGTGATAGATCCCATGGATTTGGTGAGTAAAAATGGTGTTGGAAGACCACACATCAACGTATGGATGCAAAATATAGTTTATTAAAAAATGAAAGAGTCTGTTAATTCTTCTTAGTGACCATTGAGATCCTAGTAAAAATAGCTATAGACACCACCACTTATATGAATATTTAGTAATCCTAGTATTAGAGTGAAAATGGTTTGGTGTAGATAAATCTCAATTGCTTAGATGTCCATGCCTTCACAACCAGGTTATGAGATTTGTGAATGTTAGTTGGTGTGTTCCTAGAGTTGCAAAGGAGAATTGTTGTGTGTTGGAAATATGAAGAAGCCTACAAATTTGAACCAGATGTCAAAAGTTTCGTCAAATCAGTGAAAGAGTGAACTCGTCATGTCGTCATTCATATTCCCTAGCCAAAGGTGCTGAGAAATGGATGAAGTTGATGGTGGCAAAGTTAAGGGCTGTAAATCTGAGCAGAGGCCGATACAGTAATGATAATACTACCTTTGTCCACTAAAGAAGTTTGGGATTTATTTTGCGATGTGGTTTTTGGAGGTAGCCAAGTTCTTGATAATAATATAGAGAATATTGGCAGAGAAATTGACCGTGAGTGTCAAGGTTTTCAGTTGGCTATAATTGTATCGCGCGTGGAGGAGTTGCTCAAGAAATTATGGAAATTCTAGTCATATTTAGAGAAAATCCTGTAAGAATTTTTGTAAATCCAAATTATAGTTGTTAAGCTTCAAAATTTTAGGTGTCTTAGAGATTTTTGATGGTGCTGAATCCATATCAACCATCAGAAACACGATTTAAACACTACCTCTACAAAAAAATTTGAATTTTTTTTGCCCAGATTCTAACCACGCAATTCCTCCGCCTCATTAGATGACTCCTAAATGTTTTCACTACAACCATCATTTGCAAAACGACTTTAAATGAGTGGCAACTTGCATTAGATCAAATGAAAATCGTGGTCTAGCTTTTTCAGCTACTTACATTGGCATTGACGCAGAACTCTATTAGAGATTAGAATGGAGTTATATCATTTGCCTCATTTTAATTTGAAGATTTTTCTTTTCCGTATTGGGCCATGTTTCACAGTGGTTAGAATGGAGTTATGATCATTTTCCTCATTTTAATTTGAAGATTTTTTCTTTTTCTTTTCTGTATTGGGCCATGTTTCAAAAATGTGAAGAAATTCATGTGTACAGAGATACAAATATGTATAGCTGAGGATTTCGTGAAGAACTGAAATAGAGTTGGAAAACCTGATAGACCTAGGACGCAACTATGTGAAACTACTTGCAAGGCTTCTTTGATACAGGGAAAAAACGAATGACACCCTGTTATTGAACAGACGACGAATCAATTTAGGGATACAAATTCATGATGTCTGTCAGTGGATTAAGAAGCGAAGCATTTGGTGGAATAAACTCCACTCACAGCTAATATCTACCGCTAGATCTGAAAGTGTGATTGGGTGTTCTTATTGATTCATCTGATAATAGAAAAACATTTGCACATGAATCAATGTAAAGGAACCAAAGGTCAATGCATAAACACGTCATGGCAGAGACCTTGCTGGCAAAGAAGATTTACATAGTGACAATCTGTAGACCGTTAGCAGCGGATAGAGTGAAGATCGAGAGAGATTGGAATGCAATGAAGGTCAAATCGATTAAGTAGAAGAGGCAAAGGAATCACACGTATGAAATATGATTATGCTTCATCATAAAAAAAAGTTTCAAGTTGGTGTGCGTAGGTTATTTACTTGTTGGATTTATTGATAATTAGTTCTCAAGATGTTGATGGCCACCGAGGTCGATTAGAGTTGCCATAAAGAGCAAGTGTCAAACAATGGGCTTGTCAAGTTCTTGGAAAAGATTGTCCATGTGAAATAAAAGGTTATGGTAGCCCGGAATGATTCTCGCTAAATTAACAAAAGTTGTGATGGGTAGTTATGAATGATTTTCACTAAATTGACCGAAGTAGTGATTGTGTGGATCAGATGAAAAGGCAGGTCAAGATAGAGATCAACAAAGTCCATGAATTTCACATCATGGTGTTTCTAAAAAAATTGAAGAATTTTATTATAATGTGTTTGAGATGAGAATATATATTTCACTAGGCTAAATCATTACGTAGATATAAACTAAATCAAATTTTTGTTTAGTTTATATTTATATATGTGGAATGAAGTTTAGCTTACTATAGACTACATTGTAAAACACATAAATATATTTATTCAAATTAAAATGCATAATTTTATAATGATATTTTATTAATTAAAGGATTTTAATATGAATGGTTTTTTTTTTCATTAGGTTCTCAACTTACCTAATTTTCACCTTGGCTCCATAATGCTTAATGAAAGACTACCTCTGGTAGAATGAACATTCCAAGTTGTCCTGCAATAAGGCGGTACTTCCAATAACTGAGTGTTTCTTGAAGACTGAGTGTTTCTTCACCTGTCGTTAGGGTATTGACGAGGAGTAACTGTATTGGCCATTGGGTAAGGCCAATACACTCTGCTCATCTATTAAAGCAGGCCTTGTGAGAGAAGAAATATGTTGTTGCTCACCTGTCAGCATCAACACCCTCTGGGGCATTGAAGGCCTCAACGTTGCGACTGCTTGAGTGCATAGAAGATCAATTTTAATCACTATCCCTTCTTCACACGAATAACTGCCCTCCCATCTGGGATACATCACTTCAAATGCTCTCTCTACATTATACAGTCTCCATGTCTGGTAATTTGACTAATATCGACAAAACGTAAAGCATTAGTTAACCAGAAATCATAATTCTATGACATTTTAGAAAATTTCTAATTCAAAAATGAGATCCACAAGAGTCATACAGCTTCAATGAGAAACTCCATGTGTTGAAGAAAACTCTCGTTCTTTTCTCCGCTAATTATCTCGAGTAAAACCACTCCATAGCTGAATACATCTGCTTTCTCTGTCAATTTTCCAGGACTGAGGGGCCATGTAACCACTGCACAATGTTATGCACTATCAAATCTCCATATCCGAACTCTCTTAAAATTATGTGAACATTTCTCATATATATGAGTTGTAATAGGTTCACATCCTGTAATTTATTAAATAAAGTTTGGGACATCAAGATTCAAGAGAGATTGAACTGTAGAGAGACTTTTTACGAAGTTCCAGCAAATCTAACGGTAACGTGGCTTTAATTCATCTTCTGCAAATAGTCTGGCTACGCCAAAATCTGTTATTTTGGGTCGATATTTATTGTCTAGTAAGATATTGTTTGCTTTGATATCTCTGTGGATGATTCGAATATTAGGCTCCTCGTGAAGATAAGCAAGCCCACGCGCAGTTCCAACTATGATTTCATACTTGGCTGTGCAGTTAAGTAAATGGCGTTTTGTTGTATCTACAATTATTGCATTAGAGACGGTAAAAGAGTCAGGAAGCTATGTGCATAAACTCGAGCAATTCTAGGATTCAAGCAGAGATTAAGCAATTAAAGAACAAGCGAGGTCAAACTGAATATAATCTTGTCGAGACTACTGTTGTGGAGGTATTCGTAAACTAGCAGCCTTTCTTGTTGAAATTACAATTTCAAACTACCGTGCGTACTGTTCCGAAAACAACTTGTTTCTGTTGGACCGCTTTTGCTGAGGTAGTGGTTTTCCTCCGAGGGGCTCCGCTACTGTACACCTTTCGACGCGTGTCCACAATACTTTTTGCAAAACAACTTTTCATCGGGACGTAACATTCGTTTGGTTTGGGCAAGCGATATTCGTCCGATTACAAGAATGGATGATGTCCATTGATTAAAACAAAGTTAATGTACATGCCTGCAGCAAATGAATATTGCATGAAGTGAAAGTTTTTGACCTCCAGTAAAACAATAAGTAAAATTGATTGATGGTCGTAAATGTATGTAAAAGATTTATGTTATTTTGTACGGGAGTATGGGTCATGTAAAAAAAAAACGAATAATTATGTTTTATTGATATGTAAGTTTTTTTTGTTCATTATTATATACACATTGTAATGAAATATAAGAAAAACACACAGATAAAGAATTTTTCACACAGCAGTGTGAATTTCTGAGATGTTGTTCATTGCATATGAAATGTAATGAGAAGATACGCAACAACGTATGGATGTTAAACTTTTGTTGGTTGAATATGTAATGTTTCTTTTGAAGGCATATGGAATGTAACGCAAGAGTGCGTAAATAAAAATTTTACATAGCAGTGTTGAATTTTTATTGTGAGATAGAGTATTTTTTTTGTTGTTGCAGAGACAGAGTAATTTTTTTTTTAGAACTGGTGTAATCCCTCTATTGGAGGAAGAAGATCTTATTTTGTATCAGGCATTTTATTAATGAATACAAGTTTTATTTGTATGTGTAAAACTCTGTTTGCTCATAATTTTTTTTTGGTGTTAAGATCCTAGAGAAAAACAAAGTATTACTTTCTGTTCAGTGATTTTGTTTTGGAATTTACCATAAAATTCCCAAAAATGTTATCAAAGCTTATCCAGGCTCTTTGAAGGTGTCAAAGAAGCTGAAGGAAGGTTTCTTGTTGCAGCAGCTTCTCCAGCAGTGTGAAGACTCAGTCAAAAATCCAAGGTATTTCACAAGTTTTTTTGTGTTGCTGTTGAAGACAGTGAGTTGTTTTAAATACGCAGTCAAGTATTAGAAGCATAGTTTAGAGTGCAAGAATGGTCAGCACAAGCACTAGCATGGGTATGTTTAATACTCAGCTCCCACAGTTTAATGGGAAAAACTATGACTATTGGGCAATAACCATGAGAGTCCTGTTTGCTTCTCAATATTTATGGGAACTTGTTGAATATGGGTTTGAAGAACCAACAGATGAAAATGAGTTTAACAGATTAACTCAGGCAGAGAAAGATCTGTTGAAGAGCAATAGGAAGAAGGATCCAAAAGCCCTTGTATTTTTATATCAAGCAGTGCATGAGAGCATGTTTCCAAGGATAGCAACAGCCAAGACATCCAAAGAAGCATGACAAGCTCTCAAGACAGCCTATCAAGGCATGGAGAAAGTGAAGACATCAAAACTACAGTTGCTGAGGAGAGATTTTGAGAATCTTTGCATGAAGGAGTCAGATAATATTGACTCATTCTTCACACATGTAATTGGTATGGTCACACAGATAAGGACTCATGGAGAAATTCTTGAAGAAAGGAGGATTGTGGAGAAAATATTGAGGGTCCTACCCTCAAAGTTTGATGTGATTGTCACCACCATAGAAGAGACAAAGGATCTCTCAAACTTCTCAGTTGATGAGCTACATGCATCACTGATAACACATGAGCAGAGGTTGAGTAGAAATGAAAACTCATCTCTAGAGCAAGCCTTTAAGACCTAGATGTCTATTGGAAGAGGAAGTGGTCAAGGCAGAGGAAACAAGAGAGGAAGAGGCAGAAGCCAAAACAGAGGTGGAAGAAACAGTCCAACAAACACTCAAGGAAGAGGCAGCAATCCAAATCAGAACCAAGGCCAAGGGAGCAGCCAACAAAGTGGACAACATCATGCTCAAGGAAAAAGGTATGAAAAATCCAATGTCCAATGTTATTATTGTAAGAAATATGAGCATTATGCAAATGAATGTAGGAAGAAGCAGCATTATATGAATAATAGATCTAGTGCAAATATCATTAGAGAAAATATCAGCCAAGATAATGTGTTGATATCTTGTAATATGGCTGAAACAAACAGTGATGATATATGGTTTCTAAACTCTGGTTGCATCAACCATATGATAGGAAACATAGCCTTGTTTTCTACATTAGATCAAAATGTGAAATCACAAGTCACACTCGGGACTAATAGTAAAATTTATGTTATGGGAAAAGGGGAAGTTAAAATATTTACAAAAAAAGGTGAAAAGAAAACCATATCAGATGTCTATTATGTTCCTGGAATGAAGTGTAACCTCTTGAGTATTGGACAGCTTGTTCAAAAGGGTTACAATGTTTTTTTTGTGAATGATGTATGCACCATCATGGATAGAGCACCCAGCAAAAGATGTATTGCTGAAGTAAAGATGACAAGGAATAGGATGTTCCCTCTCAGAATAAAGGCAGATTTATAAAACAAAGAAGTAATTGCAATAATTACCCAAGAGGCTTTCCAAAGCATACCAAAGGATGAAAATTGGTTGTGGCACTTGAGATTTGGACATCTCAACTTTGGAGGTCTTAACTTGTTGAGTAGAAAAGGAATGGTAAGAGGATTACAATTGATAGAGAAACTAGACAACCTTTGTGAAGGTTGTATCTTGGGGAAACAACATAGAGAAAGATTTCCATCAGGGAAAAGCATAAGGGCAAAGGCACCCCTAGAGATTGTCCACTCAGATTTATATGGATCGATGCAAACTCCATCACTAACAGGCAGCCAATATTTTCTAGCATTCATTGATGATTTTACTAGAAAAACTTGGGTTTATTTCATGAAGAACAAAAGTGAAGTGTTTGAAAAATTTCGAAATTTCAAAGAACTTGTAGAAAACAAAAGTGGGTTGCATATCAAGGTTCTAAGAACATATAGAGGAGGTGAGTATATCTCCAAAGAATTTCTACAGTTTTGTAGAGAAAATGGAATTCATAAGCAATTTATAGCTAGGTACACCCCGCAGCAAAATGGAGTAGCTGAAAGGAAGAACAAGACAATCATGGATATGGCGAGGAGCATGTTGAAGGAAAAGCATTTGCCAAATGATTATTGGGTTCAAGCTGTACACTGTGCAGTATATATTTTGAATAGATGCCCAACAAAAGTAGTCATAAACAGAGTGTCGGAAGAAGCATGGAGTGGGAGAAAGCAAGGGACTACCCACATGAATGTTTTTGGATGTGTGGCTTATGCACACATTCCAGATCAGCTAAGGAGGAAGTTGGACAGCATAGGGGAGAAATGTATTTTCATTGGATACAGTGAGGAATCCAAAGCTTATAGGTTGTATATCCCATCTACCAAGAATTTTTTTGTGAGCAGAGATGTTCAGTTCATTGAGGAGGAAGCTTGGGATGGAAGCATAGAGAAAACAGTGAATGTTAAAAAATGTTTGTCTCATGATGAATATGATGAGGAGATGGATGAAAGACATCCCCAAACAGCAGTGCCAACACAAGGACAGCAAGAGACACTCTTGAGGAGAAATGAAAGTGCTTCTCCAAGCACACCAGAAGGAGGAAATTCAAGTTCTTATTCAAGCACTTGCACACCAAATGAAAGAGGTAAGAAGTTCAGAAATTTAAGTGATATTTATGAACAAGAGGCAGCAAATGAGGGTATGAATTCTTTGTTTGCATTATATTGTCATGTTGACGACCCTATTCATTTCAAAGATGCAATTAAAGATAGGAAATGGATAGAAGCTATGAATGAGGAGATTAATGCCATAGAAAGAAACAAGACATGGGATTTGCTTGAACTACCAAAAGGAAAAGAAGTCATTGGAGTTAAATGGGTTTACAAAACCAAGAGTAATGTTGAAGGAAAAATAGAAAGACACAAGGCAAGACTTGTTGTCAAAGGATATAAGCAGCAGTATGGGAGAGACTATGAGGAAACTTTCGCACCGGTTGCAAGAATGGAAACCATGAGAGCAGTGTTGTCCATAGTAGCACAAAACAAGTGGAAAGTTTACCAAATGGACATGAAGTTAGCATTCCTAAATGGAGTATTAATGGAAGAGGTTTACATTGAACAACCTCCAGGCTATGAAAAGAAAGGCCAAGAGCACAAAGTGTGCAGATTGAAGAAAGCTCTTTTGTGGGCTGAAGCAAGCACCAAGAGCATGGTACAGTAAGATAGATTCCTATCTACTGGAAAATGGATTTGAAAAGTGTGAGGGAGAACCCACCCTCTACATAAAAGAAAAATATGGTAAAATTCTAATTGTTGTGTTATATGTTGATGATGTTATCTTCACAGTTAATGATGAATATCTCATTGAAACTTTCAAAGCAGTCATGAAAGAGGAATTTAAAATGATTGACATGGGTTTGCTGAGATACTTCTTAGAAATAGAAGTAGAACAAAGTGAAAATGGGATTTTTATCTCACAAGAGAAATATGCAAATGAAGTGTTGGAAAGATTTAATATGCAGGAAAACAAAGCAGCAATCACTCCCACGGTGATGGGACTAAAACTCAGCAAAGAGGACGGCATCAAGGATTTTGATCCTAGCTTGTATAAGAGCATAGTTGGCAGCCTAATGTATTTGACTGCAGCTAGGCCAGATATAATGTTTGTTGTTAGTTTAATTTCCAGATTCATGGAGAGGCCAAAAGAAGCACATTGGCAAGCAACAAAAAGAATTATGAGGTATGTTAAAGGTACTAAAAGGTTTGGCATTTTATATACTGCTTCAGAATGTTCAGATTTAATTGGATGCACTGATAGTGATTGGGTTGGAAGTGTAGATGATCCGAAAAGCACATCCAGTTATGTTTTTCACATGGGTTCAGGAGCCATTTCATGGGCTTCTAATAAACAACCTATTGTAGCATTGTCTACAACAGAGGCAGAATATGTGGCAGCTATAGCAGCAACATGTCAAGCAGTTTGGATGAGAAGGATGTTAAGGAGCTTATGCCAAGAGCAAGCAAAAGGAACTGTGATTTTTTGTGACAATAGCTCAACTATCGCATTATCCAAGAATTCGGTGTTTCATAAGAGAATGAAACACATTGACACAAGGTTTCATTAGATCAGGGAATTGGTAAGCAATGGAGAAATTGTTTTAAAGCATTGCAGGACTCAGGAGTAGGTTGCAGACATTCTGACCAAAACATTGGACCATAAAGGTTTTGAGTTTTTGAGAAAATGTCTGGGTATGACTGATAACCCAACAGTTGAAATTAAAGGGGAGTGTTGAAATATTAATTTCAAATTGTCGTGCGTACTGTTCCGAAAACAACTTGTTTCCATCGGACCGCTTTTGCTGAGGTAGTGGATTTCCTCCGAGGGGCTCCACTACTGTACACCTTTTGACGCGTGCCCACTGTACTTTTTGCAAAACAACTTTTCATTGGGACATAACATTCGTTTGGTTTGGGCAAGTGATATTCGTCCGATTGCAAGGATGGATGATGTCCGTTGATTAAACCAAAGTTAATGTACATGCCTGCAACAAATGAATATTGCGTGAAGTGAAAGTTTTTGACTGCCAGTAAAACAATAAGTAAAATTAATTGATGGTCGTAAATGTAGGTAAAAGATTTATGTTATTTTTTACGGGAGTATGGGTCATGTAAAAAAAAATGAATAGTTATGTTTTATTGATATGCAAGTTTTTTTTTGTTCATTATGATATACGCATTGTAATGAAATGTAAGAAAAACACACAGGTAAAGAATTTTTCGCATAGCAGTGTGAATTTTTGAGATGTTGTTCATTGCATATAAAATGTAATGAGAAGATACGAAGCAACTTATGGATGTTAAACTTTTGTTGGTTGAATATGTAATGTTTCTTTTGAAGGCGTATGGAATGTAACGCAACAGCCCGTAAATAAAAATTTTACACATCAGTGATGAATTTTTATTGTGAGACAATATTTTTTTTGTTGCAGAGACAGAGTAAAAAAATTTTTTGGAACTGGTGTAATCCCTCTGTTGGAGGAAGAAGATCTAATTTTATTAATGAATACAAGTTTATTTGTATGTGTAAAACTCTGTCTGCTCAGATTTTTTTTTGTGTTAAGATCTTGGAGAAAAACAGAGTATTACTCTCTATTTAGTGATTTTGTTTTGAAATTTACCAGAAAATTCCCAACATTTATGATATTTCAACAGAGTAACCAAGCAATCTCACTAGATTCCTATGCTGAACACGAGTGATGAGATTTGCTTCATTCAGAAATTGATTGTCTCCTTGCCTTGAACCTATATTCAACCATTTAAGTGCAACCTCTCTACCATCAGGTAGAACCTCAAGATCAATGAAATTCGAAATTATTTATGTTTTCCATTATAACTGACTTGGATCTGCTACCTACTAATATGTAATTCAATGGAAGGCAATGATCCTAGGCCCTTACCTTTAACACCGATCCAAACCCTTCTTCACCAAGTTTGTTTTCTACTTTAAAATCAGAGGTAGCCTGCCTTAGAGTATCGTATTTGAAAATGTGTTCAAGATTTGCCATGGGAGGCGATAAGATAACTTCTCCTTCCTCACCCGCGAAAGCAATTACATAATGAAATAGGCAAAGACTTCACCACATATAAGAAAGTTAGGTGCACAGTGAATGACTGAGAAATTTTGGAACCTCTGGTTCGAGAAATTGGTTCCCAACGTTTTGGGAAAAAATGAAATAGGCCTATGGCTGCAATTAGTCCAACAAAAGCGGCTACTGATCCTAGAGTTATAGCAAGCACATTGCATTTTTTTCCTTCTGCCAATTTTCAAATGAAGTCGCACCATTAAATTGGCTATGTTTAATTTCACCAAAATGAGCAAAAGCTAGTTTATTGTTATCATTGTAAAATATGTGAAGGATGATACCGGATGATGCAGCCCGTGGCGAGGGGGTGGGAATATGAGTGCCATCTGCACATGAAGTGTTAGCATTAAATTGGGCAAGTTTAATTTCACTAAAATGTACAAAACTAATCTAAACTATGTGAAGGAGGATACCAGATAATGGAGGCGGAGGCGAGGGGGTCGGAGCATAGAAATATGAATAAAGCTCGTAATGCAAATGGCAACCCATAACATAGAAGCGTGCTCCAGTTGATCCGATTTTGCATCCCCATGTATTTGACTTATTGGTAGATATAGATGTTATACTTAAGAGAACAGATAAGCAAGACTGGTATCTTGCTTGGGATAGATCACTCCAACACTGGGCTAGGCTAGGCTATAGATCACTTCATCAAAGTATTAGGTGAATCTAAAGGAATTCCTAATGTATGATCTAGATTTATGAAGGAAAAAATGAAATATAGATTCAAACCAAAACACAAATATACAGTGAAACATAACCTTAATTAATAAATAACAACTTCTAAAAATTGTTTCCACGCATAAGACAAACAAACTAACTTAGATAATGGTAGCTTATCTCTGAGAAGATATGTGACAAATACATTCCTTCTGAATTGTGTTAACATAAAGCTTAGAGGTCTTTCTGTTATTGAGAAACAATGGAAAACCCTAAAAATCTGAAAACCTCACCCTATGAGATGAAATGCTAAAAATGAGGACATCAGATTTTCCTAACAATCCACTAGCTATGGCCTCTAATATTGGCACATTTTCCAAAAAAATGAGGTTTAGGGCCTCAAAACAACTTTGGAAGTTCAAGATCCAAAAAACTGCTAAAAATATAAAGTTGTGCTAGAATTAAAGAAACTGAAAGGAAATAGTGTTAAGGTTCCAAGTGGAATAGGTGGGTGTAAACCAATATCCTCTTGGATAAATCCTCCCCCTAAGGAAGCAATGGTCCCCATTTTTTTTAGTGCCTCCGTGATATGGGGAAACTTCCATTGAACTTTCTCCCTAGTGAGTCACTTGTCTTGGTGCAAGAGTTGGTAATCATTGATAACATAATACAATTGGATCCTTTATAGGTGAGTGTCCTTAATCTATGTGTCCATTATCCAATCAGTTGTGGCATGTTGGATGCAAGCTGGGTTGAGCTCCGTTAGTGTTACTTTCTTGGCAATGTATGATGTACCCAACAATGGTAGAAAGTATGGTCGAAGGTGGTCCACATTAAACACTAGGTGTAGGCCAGGGAATGGGGGAATTCTAAGATTGAAACAATTTTCATCCACAGCCTTGGTGATGGTGTAAGGCCCATATTAGAGTGTTCAAAGCTTCTGATGGGCTCTGGTAAGGCATTCCTTTTGGAAATGTAGCCAAACTTTGTGACCCACTTGAAACCTATGTGGCACCCAATGATGATCATCACATTTTTTTATATGGAATTGCCTTTATCTAGGATATCATGGACCTACTAGTGTATGTGATGGATATGTTAAATTAACCTAGTGGCTTTAACTGCTTCATACTAAACATGTGCATGTTCTACCTGTGTAGTCGCAAGAGTTATTATAACATCAATGGGACACACTGGTTGAAACCCCACAACCACTTGAAATGGGTTGCGTCTAATTAAGCTATGGAGAGCTTTGTTATAACTGTGTTTCACATAGGTAAGAATCTCATCCCATGTTCATGGATGCTTGGAATTGTACATGCATAGCATGTTCACTATTATCCTGATGACAACCTCTACGGTACTACCATGGTTTTCTCCAAACCAAAGTGCCTTGTGACCCAACTATAGTGTTCCTCGAAAATCAGCTTGGCATGCTTTCTTGAAGGAACAAAAAGGTTCCAAAAGTAGCATAACAATGCATCATGGAGCTCAAATTTTTGTACTTTCTTTCCTTCCATAAACATCTGGTAGGTGGTGGAAAATTATGGATCATGTCTACATAGTTGTGGACTTCCAAAAGTCTCGTGTCGATAAGAGTTAATAACAATGGTTAATTCCATAGTCGAGGACCAACTAAGGTAGTATGCGAATTTATTAGTGCTTCCATTCTTTAATTTAATGTTCAAAAGAAATTTTTGTAGCTATGTGGACCATCTCTAATGTCTATAATTCTACAAATTCCCATGTTTATGTATAAACATAAGTGCTCGGTGATCTGTGTGGATGATCATATCATTCCCCATAATGTGATGTTTACATTGTTGGAAAGCCATTATGAGGTACATATCCTTATCATAGTTGGGGTATTTGTTAATAGTGTCAGATTGTGTCTCACTGTGATAGGCCATCGGGTGCCCTTGTTGGGTGAGAACTACACCAATTGAATAGTCAGAGGCATCTATCTCAATTTCAAATAGTTGTTTCAGGTCTGGTAAAGTGAGTACTAGCACAGAGAAAAGGTGATGTTTCATCTCAACAAATTCCTTTAGTTGTGCCTCGGACTAAAAAACCTTTACTTTCACTCCACCCTTGGTAACTTGACTCAAAGGGCAAGTGATCTAAGAGAATCCCAACATGAGCCTTAGATATAAATTTCTAAGACACAAAAAGCTACAAAGCTCTATGAGAGTTATTGGGTATTGCCAATCCCAAATGAATAGGATCTTAGCTAGATCCACGTGCATGCATTTCTCATCTATTATCTGGCATATATATTGGACCTGGTTCTTGCTAAAGGATAATTTCTCAAAATTGGCACATAGTTTGTGCTACCACAGGGTCTGAAGGACTTGTTGAATATGTTGTAGGTGGTTTTCCAAACTCTTCCTCAAGAAGAGGATGTTTCCTAGATATACAACCATGAAAATGTTGGTGAAAGGATACAGTATGTCATCCATCAACCTCATAAAAGTCACAATGGAATTTGTCAACCTGAAGGGCATGACCAACCACTGAAAGATTACCTCCTTGGATTTGAAGGTGGTCTTCCATACATCTATGGGTTCTACAGGAACTTAGTGATAGCCAGACTTTAGTTCAATCTGGTTGAAGTACTTGGCCCCCTTGATCTTATCTATAAGTTATCAATATGTGGGATCGAATAGTGGTTCCTGACAGTGATATTATTTAGTGCTCGATAATCAATGAAGAGTATCCAAATCCCATAATTCTTCTGTATGAGTATAACTGGGCTTCCACAAGGTGAGGAACTTCATCAGATGTGCCATTTTTGTAGCAACACTTGGATTTTCCACATGATTTCCTCGTTTTCCATAATGGAGCAGAAATATACTAGCCCTTTCGGTAGAGGTGCCCTAGGATTCATATTGATTGAATGCTTGACTTGAGAGTGCAAACGTACCCTTGTGTGTGAGGAGAATATGTCCCTGTACTCCTCCATGACATTGTAAAATTTCTTATGCTACATAGAGGAACCTTTTCTAGGGGCCATGGATGTGGCCATGATCTTCCCCTTATTTTAGAGTGAATTAGAAAGAAAAAAAATAATTCCTAGTTTGGGAGATTATCTTTCTACATTTCTTACCATAGATCAAATAAATGGCGGTAGAAAGGGCTAAGTTGGGTATCTTGTATAGTTTGTTCACCAAAGTAATAATAACAGTGTGAGGTTTGGAATAATACACAACATGATGCTTCTACAAGTATGGTTGGCCTAGGAAAACATCACATACTTCAAGAGGAGAAACATCACACAATAAACCATCTATCAGGGGCTCAATGTTCTAGAGAAGTGTTGTCGTTGCAATAAACACCCTCCAAAATTTTTCCTACACTCTAATTTTGGAGCTTACTATGGATCTCGTGATTGTTCATTCTGTATTCACTTCTGGTTAGTTGATGCTTTTGAGCTCTCTTTGAGCATTGGAAGTGTCAAAGTCACTTGCTCACACATGCTCAATCTGTAACAAGTGCATGAGCGCATTTTTTTATGCAAGCTCTAGCAAGCATAGCATGGTCCATCAAGACTATTTCTGTGTAATGTCTAATCTGTGTCGACAGTCAATGTGCATTGACATCAACAATTTCTCACTTCTAGCTGTGGTTGTACTTTCATTTCGGTGAAATGTCGCTTCCACGCACCTTTTTTTTTTGCAAGTGTTGTTTTCATGTTTTTAGTTGTTTCTTTCACTTGCTTCCACTCTAATTAGTGTCATTTTCATGTTATATTTACTCTATAATGTGTTAATTTCACTTTCGTTCACGCATCACAAGTGGTGATCACACGGTAGCAATTGCAATATTTTTGCATGATAAGTGTCACAAAATGTACATAAGCTTGTTCTGGTGGTTTTAGGAGGTCATCTTTGTGAAAATGGGTTGATATTAACATGTATACATTTTTCGCACTCATTTCCAATTTTTTAAGCACTGTCACAGAAGTGTCATCATGATCATTGCAAAGTGTACCTCTAGTGTCGCACTTGTCGTAAGTTGTTAAAAAGATTGCCACACTGAGGGAAGCATGTGTTCATGTCTTCCAGATGATCTATGTTGTGTCATAAAATGTCTTAGTGTGTGATCATAGTCAAGTCCTATCACTATTCATAGTTGTTTCGTTGATCCCACACTTAGCCAAGTTTCAAAAAAATTCCCAGCAGCTTAGCCTCATCTGGCCTTCCTGAACTGCACATTACATAGTGTCAGCCCTCTAGCAACAACTTTGTCTCTTTTCACTACACAATGCACAACCTCTTCCTCCTAGAACTGCACATTCTTCAACTTTAATGCTCAAGCCCAAGCCTTGGCCTCCAAAACTATGTAATCTTTCTCTCCATCCAATCTAGCACTGCACATTGCGCAGTATCAATTCTAAAGCCTTAGTCTTGAGCTCTTTAATTTCACAACTACGCAATAATCCGGCATCATGTCCTTCTAGTACTGTGCATTTTACAATATCGGTGCTCAAGCCTAGCCCATGAGCTCTAGAACTCTGCAATCCTTATCTCATGTCTAGTCAGTACTGTACATTACGCAGTCTCAAGGTTCAAGCCTCAACCCCGAGTTATTAAACTACTTAATTGCATAATCATCAGGTCTGATATGCTTCCTAGAACTGCACAGTTATCTAAATTAGTGTAAAACCCTGCAGTCTAGCTCACTGAGTCCCAGAATTGTGCAATATTCCTATCTAGTCGAGCCTGAACTACACTTTCTACAGTCTCAAGGCTCAAGCCTGACCATTGACTGCTTGAGCTATGTAATTGTGTAGTCACTGAGCCTCTCTCTCAACCTTCCACCCGGTTCCATCTTAGTTAATGGATTATCTTACATCATTTTAGAGTATGGGTTTATCGTACTAATGCCATATTGTCATGAGTGCATTGTAGATGCAGGTACTCTATCATGCTATGGCAAGATCATGAATAAGGATATGGAGACATAGGACATGCTATAAGACACCTAGGGATCTGAGGAGATAAAATGATCATTGGGCAAGAAGATGAAGGAAAAATGGACTATAATAGAAGATCAAATATTATAACCGCATGGAGACTCCATCTGATTCATAACCCTTTGGATGGTGGTTCTGAAGAACAAAGAATATCTCTCATGAAGATGAAGTATTGGATACATCTCCTATTTAAGACAAAAAGAAAGAAGCAACATGAATTGTATCTTGGCATTGCCACATTATCATGTAGTCCATGTCATCAGTGTCATGTCATGTCTTGTCACGAATCATCATGTGCCACATGATTTTTGGATTATGTAAATTCTATATTGGAAATTGTAATGTAAAGTGGAATTATAAGAGTCATCCATATAATGTGAAAAATCATGTGGGAATTAAAAGGTCATAGAGACGTTAAACAATCATGAGGGTAGTCCAAGAGTCATATGGGAGGTGAATGATCACCCTGTTTGTTATATATACACCCCCATTGCACATGCAAAAGAATTTTCACCTTGAATTCTCTTACTAGGCATTAGAGAGGAAGACAATTATTTTGGAGCAAGTGACTACTCTAATGGTCACTATTGGGGCTAGTGGTGTTCATTGTCTCGATGTATCTAGGAAATTTTACTTAATTCATAAGATTGTTGACCTGGCACGCATTCATGCATGTTTGAAACCAACTCACAAAATAGAAGAAAAGATAGAGCAACGACTTCAAAATTAGTCTCTTCGATGGGGAAACCTCCTTTACATTACACAAATGAAAAGTTCTTGGATGATACAAATGACAAGACCTCCTTTCTATATATAGGAGTCTAAGGGGTCACAATATAGTCAAAGCCGACATAACAATAATAATGTTAAGGCACAACAATAACAATAGTGGGCTTCTATGGGGCACAATAATAACAATATGGGGACAACATGGGCACAAAAATAACAATAAGGAGCTACAATGGCAATAATAATAAGGGAATACACTAGTATTATAGGGACCTAACATGCCACTCTCCTTCAAAAAGGTGTTGTTCTCAATGCTTGAGTAGTTCTGGATGCTTCTGTATAAAATTCTCATCCACCCACGTGGAATCTTCAGCGGGTAAGTTCTTCCAATTAATGAGATACTCTAAAATTGATCTATTTCGTAAATGTTGAGTTTTTGTATTTGTGACTGTTTCAAGTTCCAATATGATTTTTCCTTCCTCTTCAAGTTCTGGCAATATTGTTTAAACTGGGATCTTGTCACCTATAGCCTTCTTTAAGCATGAAACATGGAAATTTGGGTGCACTCAGGAAGCTCTAGGAAGCTCCAATTTGTATGCCATAGTACCAATATTTTGCAACGCCTTGTATGGACCATAATACTTTTGTGATAATTTATTATCCTTCTTAGCTTGCTTGAGGGACATTTGTTTGTTTGGTTGTAGCCATAGAAGTACCCAGTCACCTGCATCAAAAATTATTTCGTTGCAATGTTTATATGCCTATTGTTTCATTCTATTTTGTGCCAAAGTGAGGTTATCCTTTAAGAGTTAGATAACTTGTTGTTGATGCTCAATGTAATCTTCCATTGTTTGAACCTTAGAATTTTATCTTAAATATGATGTGATGGATAGTTGATGATATCCATAAAGTGCCATAAATGGGGTAATTTTTGCTGCAATATGGAAGGAAGTGTTATACCACCATTTAGCCAGAGGAAACCATTTGACCCATTGTGTTTGTTTATCAGATACAAAGCAACGAAGATATCACTCCAAACATTTGTTCATTGTCTCATTTTTGCCATCATATTGAGGATGATAAGATGAGATATGAGCTAATTGAGTACCCAGACAAGAAAACAATTATTTCCAAAAAAATTCTATTAAAAATGGGATCTTTGTTGCTTACAATAATCTTTGGGTTTCAGCTTTATTTTGTTGGCCATCCCAAAAAAATTCCTTCTTAAACCTGTGGTAATCTTTTAAAAATCCCGAGTTCCCTCATAAGGGAGAGGTGTGCAATTCCATAAGTTTTTTTTTTTGAGTTGGGAATTCTTGCAGAGATATAAGAAATATTTGTACCATAACGAATCATTTTTCTAGATAAATGTATCAGATGTACTGGGGTCTTGTTGTAACTTTTGAATGAGTGTCCACACTTCTTCGTCATTCTTCCATTCATCCCTTGCTTCATTTATCCAATCTGGTTGGATAATAGAAATGGCACTAAGCAATTCTTCCACATCCTCATCCTTTCTTGAGAGTGCATCTGCAACAACATTTTGCTTCCCTTTTTTTAGATGATTTCAAAGTCATAACCCAACATCTTTGTGACCCATTTTTGCTACTCTTCTAAAGATAATATTTGTTCTAAAAAGCATTTAAGACTATCATGATCTATTTTTACCTTGAGGTGTCTTCCCATTAGATAAGGTTTCCATTTCTTAAGTGCATGTAGTATTGCTAACATTTCCTTCTCATAAATAGCTTTGTGTAAATACTTTTCTTTGATTGGAAAATTTTTGAAAGAAATGGGTCTTTCTTCTTGCATTAAAACACCACCAATTCCATTTCTTGAGGCATCACCTTCCATAATAAATGTTTTTGTAAAGTCTGGCATAGCTAAGACCAGTGCTTGGCACATTGCCTCCTTAAGATGTTCAAATGCTTTCGTTGCTTCTGGAGTCCAAGAAAATGCATCTTTCTTTAGTTATGTTGTTAGAGGTGCTGCTATTCTCCCATAATTCTTAGAAACATGCGATACTATCCTATCAACCGATGAAATCCTCGCAGATGCTTTATGGATGTGGGGATTTTCCATTCCTTAATGGCTTTAATTTTGCTAGGGATTAACTTAACACATTCATGAGATACAATATGACCCAAATATTCCACCTCTTGTACTCCAAAGAAAAATTTGGAGGTTTTTGCATATAATTGCTTCTCCTCCAATAGTTTGAGCACTGTATCAACATGTTGAAAATGATCCTTCCAAGACTTGTTGTAGAAGAGTATATCATCAAAAAATACTAGCACAAATCTTCTAAGGAAGGGTTTGAAAATGGAATTCATCAAACCTTGAAATGTAGAAGGTGCATTGGTAAGGCCAAAAGGCATGACTAAAAATTCCTAATGACCCTTATAAGTTCAAAATTTTGTTTTCGGAATGTCTTTAGTCTTCACTCTAATTTCATGATATCCTGAACAAAGGTCCAACTTGCTGAAGTAAATTTCTCCATGTAATTCATCCAATAATTCATCAATGATAGAATGAGATATTTATCTTTAATAGTGAGCTTATTGAACTCCCTATAATCTGAACACATGAACCATGATCCATCCTTCTTGCACACCAATACTACTGGGTAGAGAAATAAATTTGACTAGGTTGAATTATACAAGCATCTAGCATTTCTCCAACCATACGTTCAATTTCAGTCTTTTGGGAATAGGAATATCTGTAAGGCCTGATGTTTGGAGGAAAAATTCCTAGAATCAAATGAATAGCATGATCATGATCATGAATAGGTGGGAGGCCTTTGGGAGTCTCAAATACCTTGGAATGATTGTCCACGACTTATTGGAGATCTAGAGAAATAGATAATTTCAACGTGGGAAACTCTTGAAAACATAGGTGCAATTACGCCATGTTGTTCTTTATTTAGAAGCTTTTTCATGCCATTAGAGATGATTATCTTTCCCCATTTCCTTGTGATAGCCCTTAATTCAACTTCCTTTCCTTTTGAAAAAAATTTGAAGAAAAGTTCTAGAAAATTAAAAGTTATCATACCCAAAGATTGTAGCCATTGGACTCCTAATACAACATCAACACCACCCATTGGAATAAAATCATTGGAATATTCAAAAAATATTCTTCCATGGATAGCTTGATATTATGACACTTTCCAGAGCAATTTATGGTTCTTCCATTTGCAACCATCACTTGACACTTTGGCGCCGGATATAGGAAGCAATTCAATTCTTTCTCTATCTTACAATGAATAAAATTATGGGTACTGCCCGAATCAATCAACACTATTACCTTTTTCTTCTTGATATGTGCTTCTATATTGGTAGTTTGAGGAGTGGTTATTCCATCCAATGCATTATAATATATGTTCAGATTCATTTGTTCTTTCTCTAGGCTCTGCTCCTGGTGTGTATCCTCCTCTTTTGATGTTTCTTCTTCCTTTTCTTCTTCCTCTTCACAATCTATGTAAAATAATTTCTTCTCGGAACACTTATGACCTTTAGTGTATTTGCTATCACAATTTTAACAAAGCCCTTTTTATCTTTTCTCTTCCAATTTTTGTCATGTCGACCTTGTAGGTTGTGGAAGGCTAGGAGAAACAACACTTCCATCTTTATAGTTGTGATTGGTAGGCTTCATTGTTTCCATAATTTTTCTTGCTAATCTGAATGCCTTCTCCATTGAATTAGGTTCCCAAAGGAGAGCCTAATGTTGGATGTTATCCTTCAATGTCCCTGTGAACACATCAATCCTATGCTCCTATGGAATATCTTTTACCCTTGTACTAAATTTTTGGAAGTCCTCAATGTGCTCCACCATTGAACCTTTTTGTTTGAGATTTATCAATTGGCTAAAAAAGGTGTTTCTTTTTGTATCCTCATAATGTGCTGTCATTTCTTCCATAAAAATTGCCCAAGTGACAATTTGTTTATGAGAGAAAAGCCATCGATACTGATGAGCCCCAATTTTGGTACAATTTGGGCTCATTTTGGCCTATTTTACTCGCTCAAACCATTCATCTTTATTTGTTTATGCATGCATTTCTTAGTTTATTCATGTTGTTTGTAGGAGGAAGGTTAGACACTTTATCTACGTGACTAATGCATTGTGATTCCATGTTTTGGCATTAAAAAGGGAGCAAGAGACAACGCAAAAGGGATAAGGAGACAATAAGGTGGCAATGCTGATTTTGTGGAGAGATGTCCACAGTCTTGGGACATTCCTCCTCGTGATTCCCACCAAGAACTACGAGCTCCAATCCATCTCCCCTCCGAGCTCAAGAAGCAGCCAGCTGTCCTACATGAACAACAGTCATAAATTGTTCTACGAGAGCAGTAGTTATGACTGCCCTACAGGATCCGCAGTCAAACTCTAGTTGGACAGCCGAGCTCCTAAAATCAAGGGCACTCGATGGCTCATCGTTTTTTTTGTATAAGTATGAAGGCCTTAGCCTTAGATGGTTGTTGAAACTCTCGCATTATCATTGTAGTTTCGGAGCACAGTTCTGTTTTGTTCCTTTTTGTAAGCCAATTCGGCATGACATCAGTTTATGAATAAAGAAGGCAGTTTGTGATCTATTTCTGAGTTTTCTTAGGAGACTATAGCTCTCAGGTTAGGGCCCAACCTAAGAGCCATAGAACCCCTCAGTTGTAGTATTGTTTCCATTTCATTTCCAGCACTTTAAGTTTTCGTTTACACATGCAATTCGAATAACAGGTTGATGATTTGGTTTTCTCATGAGTAGGATAGATTTTGCTTATGGTACAGTTGTTTCCACTTGCTTAGTGTAGCAGAGGATATATTCCATCAATTGGAGCTCCAGCAAAATGGTTGTTAAGGCTCACTGCCATCTCTCTTGAAGATTGGGGTGCAGTCCATAACTAGCCACCAAAAACACGCATTACTTTACTTGATGATTGCTGCAATACAGTCTTGGTCTTGATTAGATGCTTCCTTGTCAGTCACACCTGCACACACACTTCATCACAGCCTCATACACATTTCTCCTCGCGTTTTGGATTGCTGTTCATTGAATTCTCAGCATAAGTAATTTAAGTTGATGTATCTTCGGTTTGGTGACAGTCACAATCATTTGTTTCCTTTACACTCCTCTCTTTCCCATTCCATCACCATTACCTCCATCTTGATCACGCATGCAACCACATCCCCTCAACCCTCACTTCGTTCTGTCCTCTCCTAAAGTCTCCCATTCCTCACGTAGCTTCATTCCTTGGCTTTTCATCGACTTCACTTCAACATACTCCCTACACCCATTTCCCATCTCATCCTTCCACTTCTGAGCCATCACCAGCCTGATCCCTACCTCGCATATCTCTTCTTATCATTCCATCACTCATCCATCACGTTAATCCTTCACGGTAGATCATCCTGTAGCAGTTTAGAGACATCCTGTAGAAACCCCTGAGTATCCTGTAGGATCCCCTGCAGACATCCTGTAGGAGGTCATTCACTCGGTTGTCGAGCTTCTGAACGTGGAAAACCTCTGTGGATGGACGCCAAGGGTCCATAGGGACCTCACCTAGCCTCCCCAACCTGTCCCATGCTTTCCTTCCTTCTCCATCCAATCTGCACAACCAAATCCTAATAAG
>APFE030208560.1:12358-25007 GCA_000404065.3 Pinus taeda
ACAAATCATTTAGTCATGGTCACATTGTTTTTTTCTTATTATAAATATGTGAGAAAAAATTAACACAGTGGTGTGATTAAAAAGTGTTTTTTTAATTAAACCTTTATTGATGAAGGGTCGATTTATTATCAAAACATTTTGATTGAAGAGCAAAATTTTATACATAACGTTCCTTGACGGCCAACATAAAAACCCAAAACGTCAAAAAAAAATTATTTGACAGGTAATAAAGAATCCAAATTCCAACCCTGGATATACGCCATGGAGTATACTAACCACATTTACTAATGTGGTTGTGCTAGTTTAAATTATGTTTTTGAATGTTATAGAGATAACATAACATGTGTATTCAGTCATTTTATGAGTACACATTATAACAATTTTTCTTATTATTATATTTTTAAATATATATCAATATTAATTCATATTAAAATACTTTACCAATAAATTTATATTGATATTTTATTTTATATAACATTAAAATATTTATTTTATTTTCTTCTATAAATAGTAATGTCTTTTAGATTAATTACATTATTAGGAATTATTTTTTTTTTATTACTATATTTTTAAATATAATATTAATATTAATTCATATTAAAAAAATTTCTCATAATTCACATTGATATTTTATTCTATATAATATTAACATATTTTTTTTTCTTGAAAATAATGATGTCTTTATTAGTCACATGATTAAAATTTGGTAAGTTGAAACCAATCAATTTTTTTCAATATATGTAAACAACTAATTAAATATATAACATATATTTTTATTTTTATTACTATTATCCATATTACTTTGGCTATAGAATAAGCCTTTCGACGAAATAATGGTGAATTCAATGGCTTCGCTGTGGCTATGTTGTTTCAATTGTCGCTCACGTGTCGAACACATAACTATAACTACATATGTGTTCCACTAATCCAGAACAACATTTGAAGCATCAATCTATTCAGTTGCATGATTCTGTTTGAGATCAGGCAGAAAAATAATTTAGTGCCGAATAAACTATATTCAATTATAAATATTTATAATTTTTTTTAAGTTTGACTGTGAAAACAATTATTGTGGAAGAAAATATCTTTTTTTCCAGCACGGTGGAAGAAAATATTTATAGATTAATGAGTGTTGAGATTTTCGGTTTTAATAAATTGGGCTAAAATCTCATGTAGGTGACAACAATAGGATTTGTTGCTATATTAGCTCTATTTTGTTGGGAAGGAGTTAATGCATCCTATATTTGTTGTGAGAGAATTTATGAGTCAGTTTTATTCTGTTAGCTATAAAAATATATGCCCGTACAGGATATTGGGTAAGGTAGAGAGTGTGTGAGGAAATAAATTATTGTAATCTCCTGTTTAATAATAAGATTGCCGATGCCTCTATTTGGTGGACGTAGCCTAGATTGGTTGGGTGAACCACGTTAAATCATTGTGTCATTTGTGTATGATTTTATATGTTGTGTATGCCTTTTATTTTCCACTACGCACTGTTTGCTCTAACAATTGGTATCAGAGCCTGTTGAGGAGTAGGTGTGTGCATGTGACAGAGCTGTTGAAGGTGGAGTTTTTCGGCGGTTGGCGATTAGCGCGGTTTCGGGCGAGATAGTCGCGCCAATTTCTAGCAGTGAACGGGTGGGCGCATTTTATTTCTGAACAAACTTGTCAATTGGCACGGATCCAAGCTTAATACTCGCACCAGAGCGCCAATATCCTGATTGGTACAGATTCTATGGGTTTAGTCGTGCCAATCTTGTTACTCTAACCGATTTTGCCTCTCGCGCAGATCGTCTACTGTTGAGGAAGTGCCAAGACCCTTTCGGCGTGCCAAGCGAGGATCGCTTTGGTAAAACTGCAATTTTGTTATTTATTTTTTGTGTAATATGCAGTTTTGTACAACAGAGAGATTTTTTGATAAGGTAAAGGCATCATAATAGAAGGCAAAGGCATTTTTTGGTAAATATTTATTTGATTTATTAACAAGTTGAAATTGGAGATTGTCTGGTTGATACAATATGGCCAAAACTCAAAGTGTTCATTTTGAGATCGAGAAATTCAATGGCAAAAACAACTTCGAGATCTAGAAGGTGAAGATGTATGATCTGCTTGTGCAACAAGGCATGGCGAAGGTGTTGATGGGAAAATCCAAAAAACCTTACAACATAACAGATGATGAGTGGACCGAGATGGATGAAAGAGCATTAAGCGCTATTCGACTGTGTTTGGCGGATGATGTTTTGTTTAACATCGTGTCAGAGAAAAAGGCTGCTGGTTTGTGGATGAAGCTTGAGAAGCTATACATCACAAAATCCTTAACCAATAGGATTCTCCTGAAGCAACAGTTGTACAGTTTGCGAATGAAGGAAGGTATATCGATTACTGATCATTTGAATACTTTTAATACTCTCTTGGTGCAATTAGAAAGTACAGAAGTAAAATTTGAATCAGAAGATAAAGCTATAACTTTATTGTGCTCGTTGCTCGAGTCATGGGATCATTTTGTTACTTCTATAAGTCTTAGTTCATCAGAAACCCTTGATTTTGATGATGTAGTTGCATCTTTATTATCTAAAGAAACAAGGAGAAGGTCAAATTTAGAAACCTCTACATCAAAAGCAATGATGGTCAGAGGTTGTTTTAAAGAAAGACGCTTCAGTAGGCACAATGACTCACGTTCAAAGTCGAAAGGGAAGAAAAGTAAGGTAAAGTGTTGGTTTTGTGGCAAATCGGGACATTTGAAGAAGGACTGTTGGAAGCGACAACAAACTTCTAAAGAAGCAAACACGACAGATAAAAGTTCAGCATCCGGTTCAGGTATGAGTGATGAAGTGTTATCGGTTAATTTGTCTAATCATGATCAACATTGGTTGTTAGATTTGGGTGCATCAAATCACATGTGCATTCATAGAGAATGGTTTAAGACATATAAATCAATTAATGATGGATTCGTGTACCTGGGAAAGGATGTCACATGTAATATTGTGGGAATTGGAAGTATTCCGCTGCAAATGTTTGATGGCACAACTAAAATTTTAACTGATGTAAGACATGTACCTGAATTAAGGAAAAATCTCATTTCACTAGGAGCACTTGACACAAATGGATATAAAACTGTAATTCAAGGTGGCGTAATGAAAATTTACGAAGGTATTTTACTAGCAATGAAAGCTAAGAAGGTAGGAAATCTATTTTAGTTAGAAGGAAGAACAGGGTCAGATCATGTGTCTACGGTGTATGAAAATGACAGTAGTTCTATTCGTTTATGGCATTAAAGGTTGGGCCATATGAGCGAAAGAGGTTTAAAGATTTTGGCTAATCGTAAGTTACTTCCTAATCTAAAGTTTGGTAAGTTAGATTTCTGCAAACATTATCTGTTTGGGAAACAAACTAAGCAAAAGTTTAAAACTAGCAAACATACTAGTAAAGGAATACTTGATTATATCCATTCTGATGTTTGGGGTCCATCCCCTACATCCTCATATGGAGGCTCGTCATATTTTGTATCGTTTATTGATGATATCTCTAGGAAAGTGTGGGTCTACATGTTAAAAAGGAAGTCTGATGTATTTACAGTTTTCAAATAGTTTAGAGCATTAGTAGAAAACATCACTGGTAGAACCATAAAATGTTTAAGAACTAACAATGGTGGTGAGTTTACTTCCAAGGAGTTTGACAATTATTGCAAGGACACTGTGATCGAGAGACATACGACCATTGTTTATACTCCTCAGCAAAATGGAGTTGCTGAATGCATGAATAAGACTCTTTTAGAGAGAGCAAGGAGTATGTTGAGTAACGCCAATTTGCAGAAGGAACTGTGGACAGAAGCGGTGGCTACAGCTTGTTATGTGATAAATCGATCACCATCAACGGCGAGAGGATGCAAGCTTCCTCAAGAGGTATGGAAAGGTCATACTTGTGATTATTCTAAACTAAGAGTTTTTGGTTGTGATGCATATGCTCTATTGCCAAAACATCAGCGATCTAAATTAGATCCAAAATCAAAAAGGTATATCTTTGTTGGATATGGTGATGGAACAAAGGGATATAGATTGTGGGATCCTACTACCCACAAGATCATCATCAACAGAGATGTAAAGTTTAATGAATCCTCTCATGTACAGTTAGATGTAGATAATAAATTGAAACAGGATAATGTATCTGACTTTCAACACATTCAGTTTGAAACCATTTCTGATGATAGTCAAAATGAACATAGTTCAGATGCAAGTCATGAATAGGTTTCAGATACAGATCATGAACAAGGTTTAGATGTAGATCATGAACATGTCTCAGAGGCTGATCATGAAGAAGTTCCTACAGATGGTAATCAACCAATTGTGGAAGCACCAAAAACATCTTTAAGGAGGTCTACAAGAATGAAACGTCCTCCTAAAAGGTATGATGATTATGTTACTTCAGTTGCATTTACCGCTAACGATGATGAACCTTTGTGCTATCAGGAAGCTGTAGAAGGTTCGAAAAGTGAAAAGTGGATAGCAGCTATGAAGGACGAAATGATGGCCTTAGGTAAGAATGGCACATGGGATCTGGTTGAACTTCCGAAAGACAGGAAAACTATTGGATGTAAATGGGTTTTCAAATTGAAACGGGGTGTGGATGATACAGAGTACAGGTACAAAGCAAGGCTGGTCGCAAAAGGGTTTTCTCAGAAAGCAGGCATTGACTTTCATGAGATATTTTCACCAGTTGTTAAAATAGTTTCAATTTGAATTGTGTTAGCGTTAATCGCTTTACTTGATTTAGAATTACAACAACTAGATGTTAAGACTGCATTTTTACATGGAGATTTAGATGAGGAAATTTATATGGAACAACCTGAAGGGTTTGTTCAACATCACAACAAGAAATTTGTCTGCAGGCTGAAGAAATCATAGTATGGTTTGAAGCAGTTGCCTCAATAATGGTACAAGAAATTTGATTCTTTCATGTTGAGTCAAAAATATATAAGAAGTGAATATGATCATTGTGTTTACTTTGAGCAATTAAGTGATGGCATGTTCATTATCTTAGTGTTGTATGTTGACAATATGCTTTTAGCAAGCAAAAGCATAGTAGAGATCAACAGGTTAAAGGCTCGGATCACAAGGACATTTGATATGAAAGATCTAGGAGCAGCAAGACAAATTTTGGGCATGGAGATTTTCAGAGACAGGAGCAATGGTAAGTTGTGGTTATCACAACAAAAGTATATTGAGAAAATACTCTCGAGGTTTGGTATGAACAATGTGAAGCCTGTGTCAGTCCCTTTAGCTTCCCATTTTAAGCTTTCTTCTAGTTTATGTCCTAATTCAGATGACGAAAAGGAATATATGTCTCGAATTTCGTATGCCAATGTAGTAGGGTGTTTGATGTATGCGATGGTTTGTACTCGACTAGATATTTCACATGCAGTTGGGGTTGTTAGCAGGTATATGGAAAATCCAGGTAAAGAACACTGGTCAACAGTGAAATGGGTGCTTCGGTATTTGAGAGGCACAAGTGATTATTGTATCACTTATAACTGAAGTAGTGAATTTGTTTGCGGATATGTTGATTCTGATTTTTCAGGTGATTTGAATAAGAGAAGGTCAACATCAGGGTATGTCTTCACTCTTGCACGGGGAGCTATTAGCTGGATGTCAAAGCTACAAAACATTGTTGCTTTATCCACTACTGAAGCAGAATACATAGCTAATTCTCATGCTTGCAAAGAAGCGATTTGGTTGAAAGGTTTGTTTGGTGAGTTTGGTAGGTTACATGACAACATCAAGTTATTTTGTGATAGTCAAAGTGCAATACATTTGGCTAAGAATCCGGCCTATCACAGTAAATCAAAGCATATACCAATCAAGTACCATTTTGTAAGACAGGTTATCACTGAAAGGGGAGTCTCTCTTGAAAAGGTGCATACAAAGGAGAACTGTGCAGACATGTTCACGAAACTAGTTTTGTTAGAGAAGCTACATAGTTGTTTGGCTTCTCTTGGCTTGCAGAAAATATAAAAAATAATAAAGAAACAGGGTATCACGCTAATTGTTGTCAAGGTGGAGATTGTTGAGATTTTCGGTTTTAATAAACTAGACAAAAATCTCATGTAGGTGACAACAATAGGATTTGTTGTTGTATTACCTCTATTTTGTTGGGAAGGAGTTAATGCATCCTATATTTGTTGTGAGAGAATTTATGAGTCAGTGTTATTCTCTTAGCTATAAAAATATATGCCTGTACAAGATATTGGGTAAGGTAGAGAGTGTGTGAGGAAATAAATTATTGTAATCTCTTGTTTAATAATAAGATTGTCGATGCCTCTGTTTGGTGGGCGTAGCCCAGATTGGTTGGGTAAACCACGTTAAATCATTATGTCATTTGTGTATGAGTTTATATGTTGTGTATGTCTTTTATTTTCAGCTGCGCACTATTTGCTCTAACAATGAGAGCTTCATGAATAATAATCATGTAGTTCTTTAAGCCATATTTAAGGTATATTCATGCATTTTGATGTCGTGTAAACTAATTGATTTAATTATAGTATTTTCCAGTGTATCAGGTTGTAAATATAAGCAAGGACTGCATGGAGCGGGGAGTTCCTGTCGTTAGATAAAGAAACGTTAATTTTGTTGGATAAGATTGAAACATATTTATGGGTTAATAAAAATAGGAGCTATGATAGTTGAAAGCGGGATAAAAATAAAATATATAGGTAATTTATATATATATATATATTATTACCATTTATAACGAATTCATAATATAATTTATATAATTGGTTAGTGGATAACAAATTCATATTATATTTTATATACTTGATTAGTGGATAACAAACGTAAATAAAGAACGGAGCGTTATTAAATAAATAAGGGATAAAAAATATATGTAAATAAAGAAAAAATTAACTAGAATTTTAATAATTGAGAATTTATAAATTGTTTCCCGAGTTCGTTAATAATTAAATTTCTCCACTATTGTTTAGTGGATAATCAAATGGTAAAAGTTAAATAGTCTTTATTTATGGTAAAAGTTAAATGTAATAATCAAATGGTAAAAGTTAAATAGTCTTTATTTATGGTAAAAGTTAAATGTAAAAAGAATCGAGGATTATTCAATAATCGAGTGATAAAAACCTGTTTATTAGTAGTGGAATTTCATACTCGTTGGTTATTCATAATAAATGGATAAAAGTGGAATGAAAATAGAAGAATAATTGATTTGAGTTTTAATAAACGACCAAACTGCAGACAGTTTTACAATTCCATCGCTTGGCATAATAATTTCATAATTGTTGTTTATTTGATAATGAATGAATAAAAGTTAAATGTAAATAAAAAAATAATGGGAGTTTAAAAATATATATATATATAATATATATATATATATATAATATATATATAAAAAATCAATTACAACTTTAATGAATTTAGCATAATGATATATCATTTCACATTTTATTATTATTTTTTTAATAATAATACAAACAAAGCATAATGAAAAGAATAGCTAGAACTTTAATTAGTTAATGAGTTAAAAATGGGTTAATTTGTTGGGTTAGCGGTACTATTAAGAATTTTATTATTTCAGTTCACAATATTAATAAAGTGATGCATAATGAAAATATTAATCTAGGATTGAGTTTAATCACTGAGTGAACTACATATCTTTTCACATTTGATTACTAGTCAATAATAATAATAATAAAACGATGCATAATGAGAAGATTATCTAGATTAATAAAGTGACGCATAATGAAAATATTAGACCAGGATTGAGTTGTGAAATACATACCTTTTCACATTTGATTACTAGTCAATAATAATAATAAAGCTATGCATAATGAAAAGATTATCCAGATTCAATTTAAGTACCAATTGATTTAAAAATGTGTTAATTTGTTCGGGTAACAGTACTATTAAGAACTGTCAAGTTCTCAATGCCATTCCAATTCTCAATTATGTGTTTCTATTTAACTCTACACTTATTGACATAAAAACTTGAATGCCCAAGTTTCATTTTCTGCATGCCATCCTTGGCCACGTGCTCAATGGCTCCTCCATACTTGCAGGTACCAAGGATGTGAGTTACAGAGGTGTGAGAAAGAGATCGTGGGAATGCAGGTGGTTGGATACATTTGATAATGGTGAAGAGGTGGCGAGGGCATATGATGAAGTGACCAGATGTATGAAGGGAGCCAAGGCATAGACCAAATTCCTAGCTCCCTTTCTCCATCTTGATGCTATCCAAAACCAAAGTTGCACCACCACCGCTGCTACCAGCCATTGGACCCCACTACTTTCCTCTTTCCTTGCTAATCACAATAACATGATAAGATATCTACCAATTCTTTCTGAACAGGAATATCCCTTTTCGCACAATGAACATTTTCTGATGGCTTTACTGAATTTGGGTTGTTTTCCTCAATTTGGGTTGTTTTCCTCAAGTAAGAAGAACTTTTTTTTTTTGTAGGAGGGATGAGAAATTACTTCTTTTTATTTTTCCATGTTGTAAAACATGAACTACACTATTGTTGAGTGATATATGTTTTAAACCTGTAACAAAATTTAAACATGCAATTTTATTTTTGATATGTCCAAAAAATTAAATACATAGTAAAATTGTAATTTAGGTTTAAACGTGAAATCATTGAAGTAAAAATTGTAGGTTTAAATTCTTCGAGAAAATAAATACATGCTAAAAAAAATGAATTAAATTGTAAGTTTTATTTTTAACTATGAAAAACTCTTTCGCCTCTTGTCCACATTTTATCTAGAAAACTTTTAATTATTTTGAAAAATTTAATGTAAACAAAACTTAGTTTCTTTGTATCACTTTCACTAGAAGATTTTTTGGATATGGATCTACTAGAGTGGCGACTACTACCTTTTCTTCGGGTTCTATATTTAGCAAAGGTATGTATAAAATACTATAAAAACTAGTAATCTGGTCTCCAAAAAACTAGTGGCGGAAACCATTTTTTATAAGCTAGCAGGTGAAATAATCTAGTATGTAGTCTTGTAATATAATAATTAGTAATCTAGTCTCTAAACAAATTGTGGGGGAAACCAATTTTTATAAGCTAGCAAGGGGATTGTTGGCTCAAGATTTTTCCGTGCATCTTTTGTTACATGGTAGTAGACTGATGAATCAAAAGTCCTGAAGTGTCCCACATTTGTTTTCTTCCCTGTAAAAGCCTCTTCTAGTGTACTCATCCCAAGAAGTCAATGAGGGCTTCCATTCTGCAAATAAATATTTGTGCTGCATGCTTTAGCCCACAAGTGTAATGGTAGGCCTTGATCATGTAACGTTGCCCATGCCGCTCCCACAGTACTCCTATTCTTCCTTTCAGCAACCTCATTCTCTTGTGGGTTATGACATGCTATCAACTCTTGTCGAATGCCTTCTAATGCATAGAAGCTTTTTAACTCATTCGACACATACTCTCCACTGTTATCACACCCGAGAGCTTTAACTTTACTTCTAGTATCTTTCTCGACCAGTGCTTCAAATTCACAAATATTTGCAAAAGTATTATATTTATTCTACATTAAGAAGATCCAACACTTATGAGAAAAATCATTAACAAATATAACATAATACTTGTGCTTGTCCGTGGATGCTGTCGAGAATAGTCCACATACATCTGAGTGAAGTCGATCAAGGATCGCCTATGCTTTACTGTCTTTGTCATAAATGAAGCTTTGGTGTACTTTCCTAATGTACACCCTCTGAATGTGTCTACTTGCTTAAGTGTACCCTTGGGAAGACCAGTAAAAATTTGTTGCATGATCTGCAAAGTGCCATGGTGCAAGTGACCCAATATCCTCTACCACAACTTGTAGAGGTTCTTTATTGGAACCCCTATCCTCTTCGCCTATCCTGTGGCTATGTGACGAAGGAATTCCTTTGCCTTACTAAATATCACATCATAGCCTCTATCCTCCAACATGGAAATAGATACCAAGTTCTTGTTCAAACCAAGACAATACATAACATCTCGCAAATTGAGGGGAGAACCTGACTCCCTCTGAAAGGTAACTGTACTGAGGCCTTTATCGCTGTACCTCCCATTATCACCCACCTCGATATGCATATGGAGATCCTTCTCCTCCAAGTTACTAAAGAGCCCATTGTTACCGGTCATGTGGAAAGAAGATCCACTGTCAACGTAGGTTCACTACCCATCATCGATGACACCATACAAGCCATAAGGGTAAATTCAAGTTCACATTATGAGGCAAGAGCCTCACGTGCTGCTCCTCCTTAGGGCTTCTTACAGTGTTCTTGAGTGAACACTTTGTGGCAAAATGTCCCAGCTCGTGACAATGAAAGCATTTGAATTTCGACATGTCCTTATTCTTGCTACCCTGACATGAATCTAATTTTGAATATGATGACTTCCCCTTCCCTTTATTTTCCTTACCCGTTAAGGCACAATTCTCCTCGTCATTGAGCTTTGATGAGGATCCGTCTCTATTGTTCTATTGAATCTCTTCCTGTACCAAGTTAGACCACAATCGCTCCCAATCTAGTAGCTTCTCCCTCCTATTAACTGAGTGTTGGTAATTATGCCATCTTGGGAAGTCCTAGAAGTGACAGGCTCACTATATCATCTTCGACAATTGTAAGCTGAATGCTTCCAAGCTCATCCTAACAATGGGTGAACTTGGTCAAGTACCTCGAAATTGATTTTCCCTTCTCCATCTTGATCTTTCTCAGTCTATCCTTTGTGCTAACTTCCTATGGTCACTGCTATTTTGAAACAGGTTTGTCAATTCCTTCCACATTGCATATGGGGTGTCCTTACTATGGATGCTCGAGATGATGTGATATCGAACTCCTTCCAGGATAAACCTTCTCACTTTTCCCACACACATTCTCCATTCATCTAGATCTTTAGCATCAGATGTTGGAGGCTTAGGAATTTCATGATCTATGAATTCCTTGAGGAAATTTTCTTCCAACACTGCCTCCATCCTGTCCTTCCAAGCTATGTAATTCAAGCTACCCTCCAAGGCATACTCAAGTCTCAAACCGTAGAATGACATATTGCTGATTCTGAAGTCTGAACTTGTAAATTCGATTTCACCTGCACAATAAACTCAAATTATCCTCTTCTATATTGTCTTCAGCTCTGATACCATGTATATTTTTACTTGTAGATTCAACAACTTATGTGATAGGCTAAAACACAAGACAATAATCTACTTTATTCTCGAGTGGAAACCAAAATTGATCGAGGAAAAAGAAAGCAAAAAAGGAAGAATATCAATCACACATAACAAAATATTTCTCTAGGGAAAGAAACTGTTAAAAACCCCAACTATCTATATTGCATTAACCAAAAGATCTGAGAAGAAAATACAATTCTTTTTCAAAATGGAAAATTCTTGCATTAGTACAATCTATCTCTCTACCTCACAAGCCAGCTCAAGCCAACATTTAGCCAATTCCGCTGCCTGCCAAGCCCCTACTTCCTTGCGCAATTCCTGAGAGAATTATGCCATATTTAATTGGGAAATCCACTCTCCATGACTTCACAATCCATCCATAGGCCCTCAACTAATTGCATGCACCATATGTACAACTTGGAAAATTATACAACTCATAGTACATTGTCCTTGAACTCTAATTTGAACTTGGTCTTCCTATGAACTCACATGCATGAGTTATTTATGAGTGAATCTTCAGTTAACTAGTGTGGAACTGAGGATGCACTGGTGCCCATCCTCACTACTATACCTCCTACTAGTTCCTCAAACAGTTGGAACTAGTTTAACTCACTATAACTCAGTTAGACTGAGTTAATTAATTACAACTCAAAAGAACTCAACCTAAGTCGTCAAATTTAGGGATTACTCTACATGACTCTAGATAGAAATCCACCTCAAATTTCCTAAGCCAACTAAGTAAACTTAACTTAGTTAACTATTACAAGTTTCTATGAGAATAAAATTTTGATTTAATTCACAATTTAATTCAAGGACAATTAAACTGGAATTTCTTGTTGTTATTTTTAACAAAAAGAAGCATAATCATGTAATTACACCCAAATAATAAGACAAATATGATATTTTTTACCCGCATAAAAGGAAATCCGAAAAATATATCTTTCCTTGAATCTTCGCCCCTTTTGTCTATGTTGAATAGGTCCCTCCAACGCAAGAAAACATTGCGAGATCAAAGGAGAGAATATTGATAACACTGTCTTAACAACGCATAGGATTTATCATGAAAACGATAAGAGAAAATACAAATCTTATAAACATAGACCTACAACAACTTCGAGAGAGAAACAAGTATGTATGAGTTCTGTTGGATACAGTTAAAAATTTCATCGGAACCTAAAAAATAAGAAAGAAACTACATAACCATTATTCTCAAGAATGTTTGCTAATGGACAAGAGGTAGGAATTGGCGTATCGTTTTGATAGGTTGATACAAAGTAAAAAAAAATTTCTAGATGAGCCTTGGGGGCTATAAAAATGACTCTATTAGTGATGCAGGAGCATTCACCCAAGAGAAAATCATTGTAATTAAGTAGAAATAGGGGGTCATGTATTTTTAGGAAGTTGGATTTTGTTATCACTCAGGTTTTCCTAGAAGTTGTGTAAGAGGAAAGTATACCCGAGGTAACCACAAACCAACCTTTTAG
>APFE030208565.1:0-13559 GCA_000404065.3 Pinus taeda
CACCATGTCCTTGGTTCCACGAACTTGCCCATGTGGCTCTTCTTCCCGGAGGACACCTGGAACATAGCGTTTAATAAAACAGCTGCGGAATCCAGGGTTGGTTGCGGAAATCGGGATCAGCTGTGGAAAACCATGTGTAAACCCTGTATGAGCTGCAGAAACACAGCACCTTGAACCAAAATTCTAAACCAAACACATTCATTAGCATAATTAGAAAACCATGTAAAAAGTCCTAAAATACAACGATTTGAGCAAATTGATGGAGGGAACGAATGGCAAAATAGGGAAATGAATAGGAAAAAGAGGCTGGGAGGATGTGTAAAGAAGTGTAGGTTTGAGGCTCAACAAGAAGCAAGAGAAAAAGTGATGCAGAGACTGCGACATCAATTCGAGCTAGGAGGAGGGTCAGGTACAGGTAGAGAAGGGAAAATCAAACCTACACAGTACCCCATCATCTGTCTCAACCAGGAAGGATCAACACTATGGCCAGGAGGAACAGATTCTGCCATTGTCGGGATTGCGCGGAGCCTGAAAGGCTCAATTTCTTCAGTTCTTGGGGCTTGGGGAGCTGTGCGCACATTTTGATTGAGACGTTGGTGGGGTGTTGTTTCTGTCGGTGTAGAACAATACCTAAGGGGAAGAACCAAGGTAGAGGGAGTCGCTAACTTGATGGATTTCTAGCCAAGAAATCCAGATCTGAGTTGTAGTTGGAAGGAGGATTGGAGAGGAACGGTTCGACATTTGGTGAGAGGATTTCTAGCTGGGAAATGAGGACTTAGAGGGATATTTCTAGAAGGGGAGTCGAAACTCAGAGGGATTCTATAAGAGGAGATGAAATGGTAGTGAGCGGGCTGAGGGATTAGGACAGGCTGGATGGGGCTGCCAACTTTGTCATCTAGAAGTTCATGATCATGCAAGTCCTGGATTGACATCACATTAAGGACTTTGCATTGAGAACTATGGTTATCCTAGTCAAACTAGATGAGAATGAGAAGTATGAGGATGCAATGGTGAGGGAAAAGTGCATGATCGTAGACGAGGTCAAAGATCATGGCACACCACATATTGCTAAAAAAAACACAACAAAGGAGATGTGGGATACGTTGATGATCTCGTATCAGGGAACTGTCGTGTAGTAGAAGATTCTTTTGGATAATCAGTTGTGGTCATATCAGATGTAGAAGTGAGAGACGATTGATTTGTTCTTCCTAAGACTACATGAGATTCTTGCCCAACTGACTTCCATAGGGTCTACACTAGATCTGGAGTTCATGCTGAGGACCACCTTGATTGCAGTCTCTAAGGAGTGGGAGACATTTATACAAAGTATTTTGGGTAGTGCTACTCTTCTAGGTTGGGAGGAGATGTGGGCAGCTCTTCATCATGAAGAGATCAAGAGGTTGACCAAGGCAGGGAGAAGTGGTAAGGGAAGTTGAATAAAGAAAGAGGAGGAGGAGAATGTAGCTATAGCATCTCTAGGACATCAAGGGATGAGAAAGAAGAAGGACATCTACAAGGTGAAGTGCTTCCATTGTGGTGAGTTGGGACATTATGCATCCCAGTTTCCAAGGAAGAAAAACAAGGGGGAGGCTTCCGACTCCAAGGCATCTCCAATTAAGGCAGAGAAAGAGGTCAAGACTGATGACAACAGTGCCATGAGTGTTCATGCACCTCTAGAGAAGAGGTTGGGAGACATCAAGTTGTAGTGAGGAGGACTACATACTAAGTGTAGGATCCTCGAGGTGCCCAAACTCTTGTATCATATCTAGATATGGGAGCGCTTAATGATAGTAGTAGAATGATAGATGTTGGGTGGAGAAAAGTGTAGCAGAGCAGTAAGGCATTGATTGGGTGCAGAAATCTGAGGTAGCGCAGTGGAGTGTGCAACAATGCTAAAGGAACAAAATTTTATGCAATAGCATAGTAACAACAAAGGGAGCACAATATAGTAGGACAGGCAGTTTCAGTTTCACATGGCTTCCAGAATCTCTGGGATGTCAGTATTTGGGAGAAGTCAGTTACCTACTTCTTGGTAACTGGGTTGCAGTGCAACAGTTAGTAGTGGTAGTGATAGAGACAACATTGGCATCATATTGAGAGGGAGCTACAATACAGATGTAGCGGTGGCAAATGTGCAAAAGTACGGGTGGCAGATGTGCAAAAGTACAGGAAGCATCAGTGCAGATGACTTGAGGCAGCAGGCGAAGCTTCAACACACGTACCTGTGTGGAGGATCAATGTGATGGTTCCATGGTGAAACATTACTAGAGCACATTCCTCACTAAGAGGAAGTGTTGATTTGTGGTAGAATCAGATGTGATCTAGCCATCCAAATTGGTGGAGAGGCTAAGGCACATAAGATATCGAAGACCAAGAAATTTTTTGGGGAAATTCCACCCAGTTGGAGAGATATTAAAATAATTAATATTTTTAATGGGGTTCCTAAGTCTAAACTTAGGAAAAGTAAAATATTAATGGGCATTAACACAAAACGAGGCAAGAATTTTCTAAATGACATGAATCAAGCCAAATATAATCTTAGTTGTTGATTAGGGGCTTAATCTCGGTTGTTGAAGACTTAGTAGGAAAAGTATAAGAGGAGACTTGAGGGTTAGTTGGAGATACAACAAACTGATCAGTGAGTTCGATTTTCTAGAGCGGGGTTTTGCTGAGAGAATCGAGCTAGTGATCTATTGCAACGAGGGTCAATTCTATAGAAGGCCGAGAATAAATAGAAGACAGGTAGAGATAGTACCAGAGAGACAACGTAGAGCATCGAAAGGCTGATGCAGAGGCAACTAGGATCTATGTAGACGCTGAACAGGCCAACATGGGTGACACAGAGGGTCTAAGAGTTGATGCAGAGAGCCAAAGGGTTGATGAAGACGCTTCAGTAGTTGTAGAGGCTAGCAGAGCTGACGCATGGCCAAGAGGGAGCGTTGGGTGATTTTTGTCGAGGAAACTGAGTGCTAGTGAGTTGAGAGTTTGTTGGAGTCCCTATCAGAGTGATGGAGAGCAATGGAAGTTATCATAGCTGTTGTAGGATCATTCATGAGGTGATTGATCAACCGGAATATCTGTCTCCAAGGAGAGGTACTACTGCCAAGGGCATTATGTGTTAGGTGAGCCATTTCTGGAACCCTAGTTGTATTCATAAATAGCATAATAATAAAACCCTCATATCTGCTACACTGGTTTTCCCGCATTGGGTTTTTCCATGGACGATTGTTCAAAAGCAACAGTGTCCCTTGTGTGTTTGTCTTAGTTATTTGTATGTTGATATGTATGTGAGTTAAGGATGCATTTGTGTTTATTTCGGTATTTATATTTATAAATAACTTGTAAGAGAAATTAAACCAGATAATGTAGTAGGGATTTCTATCATGTCAGACTTAGAAATCTCAACACATATCTCCATATCATATCGGGATTTGGCGCATATTTTTGTCTTTTAACAATGTCAATACTCTTGAAGTCCAAAAGGGTCTTAGCCCTTGGGAGTTGGCCTATTGGACCTCTATGACCAAGAGTGATCATTGGGGCTACCTTGTTCTTGTCCTTCTTAGCCTTTCTCGCTTACTTTACCTCCTCAAGCTTTGGCCTTCTCAACCTTCTTGGCTTGCCTTCCTTGCACTTGGATTACTTGCTCAACCAACCTATTTGGCCTTCTATTACGTGATCGACATATGCTTGAACTAATTTCTTAGCCAACCTATCCGACCATTGTGTTTGAGTCTATTGTTCTGCTTGATCCTTTGTCACCTCTTCAATTTAATTCGTTGTTCTTCCTTCGACATTAGTGAAGCCACTACAATTGACATCAATAACAACATTTGTGCAACAATGGTTCATGACTTTCACATCAATGACAAAATGTGTGTAGCAATACTTCGTGACTTTGACATCAATGAAAACACAAATTGTTCAATAGTCTACCTTGTTTCGCTAGTAGTTTGCTGCCAAAATTTAAAGAGTAGTCACTTTGTAATATTTTTAAAGCTATCATAGGCAAGAGACTATTCATTCACAACTAACTTTGTTATGGGAGATGAAAGCATGCAAGAGTAAATTTTGGATTCTTTAATGTGTACTCTATTAAGTTGTTTGGTGGGAGATGCATATTTGAACTTAATTTTCCATTTCTAAAGAATACCACAATATCATATTGCATTCTCATGTCATTGAAACTTGAAAGATTATTACTACGAGGTCTTTACAAAAGTCATATTGTTGTTTAAGGTTTGTAGTTTTAGGTTTTAACGTGTTCAAATTATGAATCTAAAATATGTGCACGCAAGAAGGAGGCCTACAATATTGTATGATGTCTCGGAAAACATACTTCTCTTAGGCATATAAACAAAGAATATGTTTTGTTAGGTTTCTGCAAGTGAGGATTTCTCTTAAGCGAGTTGTATTATATAGAAAAAGACATACAAATCGAATAAACATTTAGAAGGTCCAGTGACCATGTATGGTAACTTTATTTTGGTAAATTTAGTTCTAGCATTCGCCTTCTGAGCAATAGGGTGTTGTTTTTTTTAGTGACTGTAAGTTCAAATTGTTTTATTCTAATTGATTTTTTTTTCTAAGTTTAGACAGTCTATTAATATGCACAAAAAATTACAGAGAGGAAAAAGCCTCAACCAAGTTTACAATAGTGTTTCAGCAAAAATCTGGACTGCCCCAACATTGGGGAAACCAGTCCACAGAGAGAAAAAAACCAAAAATGGTGTGAGTTCTTAAGACCAGAAACCAAAAAAGAAATAATGAGGTTTTTCCATGACATAATGTCTAGATAGGAGACAAGATTCCAACAGATGCTAACAAAAACAAAAAGACCAGACATAAGACACTTGGCAGCCACGTCCATACACCTAGTAGCCACGTCCAAACCCCTAGCAGCCACGTCCATACCCCTGGCTGCCATGTCCAGACACGTGGAAGCCACGTTGACCTAATTGAAATCATTCGAGATGGGTTCCTCAACAATTGGGCATGCCCAATTATCCGCCTCGTCCCTCAACATGCTGTCGTGTGGCTCCCCACCATCGCCATGTGGCTCATCCGTCAGATGGGAATTCCTAAGCCTGGGAGATGCCACCTACGAAGCTAACCCGTCATGACTAGTTCCACCTGAGGGGCTCATGACTGTAGAGCTACCCCCTTCACCATGCTGATTGCCACCAAGGTTCTTGCCATGCAGAGTACAAATTCCTTCATTCATCACATTCTTCCCTGTGTCTCTGCAATTGTTGCGTCTCGGGGCATCCTCTTGCCGCAAGTTGGAATTTTCCACCTGAGAGGCAGTCTGTTCATTGTCTTCAGTGAAGAGGATGGAAATAGTAGCTGTAATAACAGGTCTATTCAGGGTGCTACAAAACATGAATTAGGTTGAGTGGGGAGCAGGATGAAGGGGCAAAGGAAAATTAGCAGAGTGAAGTACAAAAATCACCATGAATTGCACCTGAAGATCGAGAATGACCCTGCCCACTTGTCGTACTAGGATATTTACCCACCCGATGTCTTTGGGGATGATACAGTTTAGGGGAAGGAGAGGAGGAAATAGGCTCACGGTGCAGCTCAGTCTAAGGGCAAGAACTACCTCCCCAAGTTCCGCATCTTCGGCTTCTCATTCGATGTCTCACCATGCTGGTATCTCTGGCTAAGTACTGAGAGGGAGTAGTAAGAGAAGGAACAATGATAGAGGGAGCTCTAATAGAGGGATTGTGAGCAGGAGCAGGGCCAGTCTTAGCAGAGGTTAGATAGCAGAAACTAGAATGGGAATGGTGAAACCCATGTCCAAAATTAACGCAACAAACTAACGAGTAGTGACGCCCAGTTACAGTGCGAGAGCTGGGTTCATAGGCTTGAGGCGCGCAGTTGCAATGGAGCACGGGAGATGGAGAAACAATGAACTGAGGTACCTCCATATCCAGAGAGTTAGTGGCTTTTTCCTGCTTCAGACCTGCATTAAATGTTTCCTGTAGTGTGTCAAGAGGGCATCTCAGGGTGGTATGGGGAGGGGCGCCACTAGCCAAGTGGCGTGTCCTCTTACTGCTGGTCTTCAATGTATTCATTAATATCAAAGTGTGTCACCCGCATCCGGGTAATTTATTATGTTTATTTATAAAGCTTATATATCTCTATTATATTTTCATCATAATTGTGAGAGGAAAAATAAGAACTATTTGAAAATGGAACGACTAAGTATTTTATTGTCTTTCCATAGTCAATGAGTAATAATACCCCAACTACATTGGTAAAACTCTTATGGATGCAACTTGGTGTCAAAAAGATGGAAATGATTTTTATGTTATCTCCACAGTCTATCAATAATAGGAAATAAAATGACATAGCTATCGTATAAGTTCTCAAAAGAATTAGTCATGCCCACTGCTACCACTCTTATGCATGAAGACTTGTATTATTAATTAATAAATTTTTAAGCATGTTGCTTATGGATAATTCGGTTTGGAAGCCTTGGTTTCAACTTTTGACATATATCTCTTCATTGAGGATCAACTTTCGAGGATTTGCTAAATATTAGAGCCATGGTGACACATGTGGTAGATTTATGCCTTCATATTTGAGCGATGGTAGCACATGTGGCATATTTTTTCCTTTGGGAGCCCTCATTGGCAATGTTATGTTGAGAGGCATTGTCACATCATGAACAAATAACTTGGATATTTTGAGTAACACCTTAGTATTTGATGCCAGCTATTCATGGGGAGATTAATGAGTTCAAAAATGTAGTAAAAGAAAAGAAACATTACATGCTTAATATGTCACTTCATATGAATTTTGTAGAAAATGATGCATTTTCTTTTTCATGGATGCCTTTCTAACATTTAAAATATATCCAATACAAACATCTAAGATATGAAATATAGTTTTGGATGTGGTTGTCTTTCTTGAAACTAAAGTAGCATGATTGATCTGAAATGACCATATGTTAAACTGAAGTAGAATTGATCAATGCCAAGAGTGACTTGAATGTTAACTTAAAGTGTTTTAACTATGAGAATCAATTGAAAAGGGATGAATTGAAAACATAATTAAAACATATGAAACATGTAAACATAAGTAATAAGAAGAAAAAACATAGCAATACCACACAACAAGATTGATTATGGAGTTCGTCCCTAATGGACTACTTCTCAAGGTCCGCTTTCAAGATGGGCATCCGCTTTATTAGGATTGAATCCAAGGAGGTCGTTTACACAACAAATTAACGAGACTAATTATGCACGTAGGAACTTCTAGTCACTTTCACAAGAAATATCTTTGAATTAGCTTTCCAACACCTATCTTGGTTCCCAATTCCGACTTCGGATGCCCGTGTTACACTGAAAACAAAAATGCCTATAACCTCTAGAATCTACACACTAAGCTCCCAAACTGCTCTAGTGCCCTTCTTCATGACCAAAAGGTGAATTTATAGTTTTTTTTTGGTTCATTCGAGCTCTCCATTGCTAAGTTTAGGCATGAATGAACTCGGTCTAACCACTAGGGACACCTTAGGCCTAGTCACAAGGTGGTGGCATTACTTTAAACCAAACTGAACAATAAAAACCCAAAACAACACTTTGGATAAGCGCAAAATTGCTGGCGGTTTGCTGACTGGGCTGAAAAACATGATGGATACCATGTGAACAACCATGGTCTAACTGCATGTTGCCACCTGACGTATGATCACCAATAGTTTTGGCTACCAGCATGGTCTTCCCACAGCATGTGACAACCTTCGCTGATAGTTCCACTCCCCACGTTGTTAGTGGCTACAGTTAGACTGACTGTGCGGCTAAATTTTGCTCACATGTTACGGTTAACACTGATCCACTGTGGTCTGAACTTCCTCAACTACAACCGTTAACTGCACATTGCTCACATGACAACGCTTAGTTATAAATCCCCACATGGTTAGGATATGATACGGTTAACACCGAAGATTAATCCTTGTCTGCTCACATGGCCCAATCTCACTGTCGGCTCCCCGCGAGGTTAGGCCAGCATTTAGGGGCATTTGTAATGCATTGTAATTCTTTATGTGGTTTTGCAATGGTTTATGTGTTGTAATGTTTATTACATGACTCAAATGGGTTTCTAAACTTAGGGTTAAAGCATTTTACTCCATGGATTAGGAATAGGTTAGGGTTTAGGTGTATTAGGATTTAGGAATTAGGTGTATTAGGATTTAGGATTTAGGCATGAATGAAATCGATCTAACCACTAGGGACACCTCACGAATAGTCACAAGGTGGTGGCATTACTTTAAACCAATATTAACAATAAAAACCAAAAACAACACTTTGGATAAGCGCAAAACTGGTGGCGGTTTCCTAACGAGGTGGAAAAAGGTGATGGACACAATGTGAACAGTCACGTTCTAACTGCAAGTTTCCACTTGGCGGATGATCTCCGACGGTTCGTGCTACTCGCACAATCTTTCTGCAGCATGTGACAACCTTCACCGACAGTTCCTCTCCCCGCGCTCTTAGGAGCTACACTTAGTCTGATTATGCACATAAAGTTTGTTCACATGCTATGGTTACCATTGATCCATTGTGGTGTGAACTTCCGCAACTACAACCATTAATTGTGCACTACTCACATGACAACGATTAGTTATAAAGCCCCGTGTGGTGAGGCTCTAAAACGGTTAACCCCGACGGTTAATCCGAGTCCACTCAAATGGCTCGTTGTCATGGTTAGCTCGTCGCGTGGTTAGGCCAACAGTTAGAGCCATTTTTAATGCATTGTAATGCTTTATGTGGTTTTGCAATGGTTTATGTGTTGTAATGCTTATTACATGACCCGAATGGGTTTTTAAACTTAGGGTTAATGCATTTTATTGCACGGATTAGGTATAGGTTAGGGTTTAGGTGTATTAGGATTTAGGACTTAGGTTTATGTATTACATCACTTTAATTTTCATAATAAAACCCATGCACACCTCTTCGTCACAAAGCAAAATTTGTCAACATAACATGATGACAAAGACATGTCGACAACCAAACCCCAGTGGAATTGATGACAAACACATGTCCACAACGAGGTAAAAAACCATATCCTTCGAACACTGTGAAAACCATACCAACCATTGACATCACTCGCGAAGCTGAATATACTAGACATTGAATGTTGACGACGATCACTCCCTTGATAAAGCTAAAGACCTCATTGATCATGATCATTTGAAGACCACTTCAACTTTGAACCACTCAAGACTCCGCTCATGCTCCACTAACAAGATCCTGGTGGATCAATGGTAGTCGACACAATTTTCTTCATAAGATTTTTATAACTATTGTATTTTAATTTACAATGTGTTCAATGTTTGTAAAAGGGACATACACCTAAAAATCTACATACATTATTCGATACTATAAGAAATTATTACTCATTACTTGTGAGTTAATTGGGAGATCAACCTCCTCATGGCTCAAACTTACCTTGAAGGCTTCTTAGTTGTCTAAGGTTTGTCATATAGTTAGCCATTAAACTCTGCTTTTTTTCTTAATGTAATTTTTTTTATCATAATTTGGTTATCCATATTTCTAGATAATTCTAAACAAAATTCAAGTTAAGGCTTGAAAGGTCCGATACCACCAAATATTGGGGCCAAGATCCTAGACTCTAATTGGACATCTATCCTTTCAGTGTTATTATGAATGGTCATGTCACTAGAACCTTAAAAGAGGGTGGACAACATGACAAACCACCATCTCAATCACTCTAACTAAAAATTATTGACAATTTAAAGTCTTATTTTAACACCAAAAAACATTGGTAAGAAAGTACATATTTTATTCCCAAACCAATTCATCATAAATAACAATAATAATTTAATTTTAAAATCACATCCCAAATAATAATAATAATTTAATTTATAATAATAAATTAATTCTAAATTTAGTACCCAATAAAACACTAAGCCAATTTGAAACCCAATAACATCAAAACAAAACACTGCACTAAACCAACTTGAAACCCAATAAGATCAACCCAGCAAAACACCCCCATAACATAGAACCAGGCCAAATACCAGATTGAAACCGCACGACTGGTGGTGCCCCTCAGCGCACAATACCACACATGGTATATGGTGGCGTCGGCTTACAAAAATATATCCTTCCAACCGACGAGGTGGAAGCAACATATATTATTTTCATGCAGCTTTTACTTGGCCATTACTCAATCTTAGGATTCTCTCACTCACTTTGCAGAAGAGATTTATACTGTTGTCGTTCTTGATTGGACTGTGGTCGAGTCATTGTGGTGATCTTGATTAACTGCGATTCTGGGGTTTCGTTGTACTACATTAGTGTAATTGTCGTGATCTTGATTGACTGCGATTCTGGGGTTTCGTTGTACTACAGTAGCGATCGCTGGAATGGACCAAAAGACGAGAGTGGAGGTGCAGATAGATGGTGCCTGCACGGAGGCTGTGATTGTCGATGCATATGGTCGTGGGCGAGGGCGTCATTACAAGGTACGCTACGACCGCGACCCTGACAGCGACGCACAGCGATTGACACAAGAAGAAGATGTTCGCTATACCCGAGTCAGACCCATTCCCCCTGAGGCACCCCACAATTACAACTACTCCATCCGAGACGTAGTTGAAGCTTCTGACAAAGGGTGCTGGTGGCCGGGCATCATCACGCAAGCTATGAGCACCAATTCTGAGCTTTTCCTTGTATATTTTCCCCACAATCATATACAGAAAATGTACCATTACTCCAAATTAAGACCTGCTCAGGAATGGCTGAAAGGAAAATGGTACCCGCTACCCTCACAGGTAACATATTTACTGTATTTTTATTATTTTTTTGCGACTTCATGTACATTTTTTGTTATTTGGTTATTGCTATAATGGAGAGTGAGTCTATTGTTTATGATCATTACCAATACAGTTAAGGCATTCCGTAAGTGTATGTAGTGTGTAGATGTGAATTAAGGGCTTTTTTGAAAAGAATTTTTCTGTCCATAGTAATTAGTATGTCTAATCTGATTATCACTACTTTATTATGTATTGAGTACATGTAGTTGCATTTAATTAAGTCCAGGCCTTCAAAAGCTCAAATTCATAGTTAAAATAGTATGCATTCATTTTCCAGAGTTTTCAAATAATTTTGAAATCTTTAATGTAAAGGTACCTTTTCTTTCTAGTTGATACAAGGCATGGCATTAATAGATAAGATATGCCATTGACCATTCTTCTTGTAAAGTAGGTCTTATTATTATCCATCTACATAAATACATAGGTAGACATCTAACACAGAGTTAGATGTACTTGCTATATTGCCAATCATTATATATTTAACATATGCATTGCTTCCAACATTGCCAATTAAGGTTGGTTGTGCTGCCCTAAATTATCAGTGTTTTCTATTTCCAGTTGAGCTGGGACTCTACAAGATGACAAATATGCGTCCATTATGCTCTATTTTAATCCATCCACACAGATGGGTAGCTAACTAATAAATAGGGTTGTTTTTACTTACAACATTGTAGATAGTTGTATACTTGACATAGGCATTGATCCCAACATGTCCAAGTAGGATTGACTGTAGTTTCTTAAATTATAATTTCTTTGCATAAATCTACTTGTACATTGTCCTTGTAGATTAAGTTTTTCTTCCAAATCCTCTATACGGATGAACTAGGAACATTTTAGGATGAACTAGGAACATTTTAAACAAGTGGGATTGAGTATACCTATTATATTGCAAATTTTTGTATACTCATTTTTCATTGCATTCCCACGGAAGTATTACAAAATTCAGTGGAAAATTTCATTGATAATTTGTCTTAGTGAGTTATTTAATTTGTTTAGTGAACTTAGAGATTCTGTGAGTCATTGATTAATGAAATGGCTGATCTATTCTTTTCCTTTTTTTAGCAAACAAACAATATCATATATGAAGGAAAATACCCCATGCCTGCAAATAGTGAGACAACTTCGAAGGCATCATCTCCCTGGGATATGCAAGCTAATGCACAATCTCAAAAGAAGTTTGAAGGAAGGCCCAAGAAGAGAAATGACGTGGAACAAAATCAGAAAGGAAATTCACTTTCTCCTCACTCGATAGGTGTTAAACGACTGTATGTTTATGATGATAGAAAGGATGGAAATGATAGAGGCATTAAAGCTACACCAGGTAATGATGTCAAAAGATTTAAAGTTACGGAGTCAACAGAATCTATGGATCAGATCTTAAAATACACCGAGACTCCTGTGGAAAGATGTACAGGGAGTGCAATACTTGGTTCTCCTAGAACTGAGCTTGACAACAAAGCTCAGAGGAATAATCCGTTGAACATGGTGGCAGAGGAAAGACTAGAAACACATGATGAAGAGTTACTGGCATATCATTCTGTGTTAGAGGCCTTTTATGCTCAGTGTCAGTGTCACTTATCCTGGGAACGTCATGATTTCTTGACCAGACTCCGTATTGCATTGCATATTACTACCGATGAGCACGCTGACAAGTTGAAAAGGCTGATTTCTCAGTCCTAATTTCTTATGTTTTTTTGCATCTTGTAAAAATGTATTTTATGCAAACCAAAATATTATTAGGGATTTCATCAAAATGTTCACCCTATTGGACAATAAAACTCGATAAAATGATATTGATTTGATCTCCAATGCTCATGCAGGGCACTGCTGTACAGGAATTTATTTCTGGTGCATAATCTCACACATAGTAATTCAAATTTGGCTTTGATCTTATTTGACAAACTGATGCTTACGTAATGTAGCCTCAGCGATGTAACTATGGAAAGATTATCAGGAATTTGGTGAAAATACTTTCGCTATTGAACCATATTTCAATACCAAAATTGAGGTCAGTTCTATCGAAATGGTCTTCAAAGCTCATGGAGGGCACAAATATACGGAGATTCACATGAATGTTAGCTCTTATATAGTATTTTTAAATTTGTGGTTCTCTGTTGTTTTAATGGAAAAGAAAATAAATGAGTGATAAAACATTTCATTTCTTCTAATTTTATAGTGAAGCTGGATGATTTTGTTACCTTTGTGATATTAAAAAGGTTGAAGATGAAAAACACTTTCTGTTTAATTGTCTAACTTATACTGGGATTAGATCTAATTTTCAATATATTTGTCACACTACTAACCCTCTTGACTAAACTATGTTGATCTTGGAATGTTTCTCTAAATGCTTTTCAAGCATGGAGATAAAATCCTAAAGAATTATGATTAATTTCTAACCTTCTTAAGATTTGAATAGAACATTTGGGTTTAGTTGATATTAATCATTGTTATCATTCTTTATTAGGTTATAATATTTTGATAATGCATTTGCATGGCAATAATCCCAATGTTAAAAAAATTGGAGCATTCACCAAATCAATTAACCCAAAACTGGTGGAACTAGAAAAATATGGGACCAAAAAACTAGTTGACCAAAAAATACATAAATATTCATATGCATCCATAAGAATCCAAACCATTATACACAAATATGCAAAGTTTCTCATATATATAGCAAGGGTGCATGTAACCAAAATAGCATTGAGTGCAATAT
>APFE030208580.1:0-21041 GCA_000404065.3 Pinus taeda
TAAACAAATGATCTTTGCAACAACCTCACTCTTAAATACTGGCGATATAAACATGGATCCCTTACCCGATAAATGTTATTTAATTGAGACACTATCAATTGAGTATCGAGATACACCACTAACGAGTCGATCCCATAAGAGATTGCCTCGGATAGTAGATTAATAACGGCAGTATACTCAGCTATATTATTCGAAGCGAGACCAATGCATACGCCTCTTGATACCATCAATTTACCAGTTGGATAATAAAGTACCCAAGCTGCGGAAGCGAGATTCCGAGTGTGCCGACTAACACCATTGGCGAACCCAAAATAGACCAAGTCATCCATCAACACCTACAACAGAAGACCAAAAAGTGTTGACATCACAAAACTCTCGATAATATATGTACAAATATACATAATTTACAAAGAAGCCATTGCCTAACTTCTACTTAAGCAAAGTACTTCTTTAGGTAGAGCCCATCAGGGGGCTCTGCCAACTCACTCCTAGAGATGTTTATAGGTACTATGATCGAACCAATCAATATAATTCCTTCATAAAATAACTGTGTTGGAGCCAAAGGGACCGTACAAACATCGCTAGTTGAATTCGAGGACCAAGATTCGACCTCATGCATAGGGGAATAAAAATATGACCGACGATGTAAATCTTCCAATGGTCGATCTACAGCCATCATTGCTTCGAATATTGCTTCATCCGATGGAAAAACAATGTCCAAGAGATCCGATGCATAAGTGGAATCAAAGATCCGAGAATGAGCCACACCACCATCTATTGCATTCCTGGAGGAAGGAGTAGAATGGCTGTCTGCAGAGCGATAGATATATTCACTTCTAGGTTCTACTACAGACATAAAAGATTCTATTCCACCTACCTTATCATCATCCGATGTGGTCACAGATGAAGGTAAGGTTCCAGGGTCTGAAGAATAAGGAGTTTGAACAAACTCTCTCCATAACGGGTCCCTAGAGGATGAAATTGTATCTATTCTAGCCGTAGGAGGGGGAAAATGAAACGTACCCATTAATGAAGAGTACATCCCGACTGCTAAGTTCTCAGTAGGCGGATGGGGGTTATCTACTAAGGGAACAGAAGAGTCCAAAGTTGCTCGAGGATCGACTGGAGAATAATCTAGTTGATCGACCTTAACGATTTTCCCCTCATGAGGAAAGCAAATGACACGAAACAGAGTCGAAACAATGACATCCATTTCGTATACCTAGTTCCTTCCTAGGAGGAGATTATAATATAGGTTAGCATCTATGACTTCTACTTCAATGTTAACAACCTTCCCTCCAACACATATAGGAAAGGTCGGGATAATCCCGTATGGCCTATGAGAATGACCATCAAACGATGTCAAGAGGGTTGGTGAAGGAACAACTAACGGTGATCCAATAGCCTTCCAACATGACATAGACATGACGCACGTGGAAGCTCCCTCATCTATAATCGTCTGAAAAATATTCGTTTTCTAGTAGGTAGACTTTATCTGAAAAGCCATGTGATGAGGAATTCTCTTTTTGACATTACTCATATCAAAAGTGAGAGCTAAGGAATTACTTGGATCCACTGCCCCCATTGCCGATAGCAAGGCACTTCTTTGAGCAGGACATGACTGGAGAACCTCTAAAGCGGACATAGCACATGGACTCTGAGCCAGATCCTCCACAATGGAGTAATTCTGGGCTGCCCTTATATTAGGGTTGATAGTTGCGCGTTTAGTGGAACCTTTCGGTACCTGTGGTATAGTCTCAATAGAAGGTCGCTCAATATGAAGTGGGTTGTTAGTTTTGGGAACTGACTTTCCCTTAGAAGTTTCACCTTCACCATAATCGCATGACCGTGTGGCCACATTAGCGTGAGAACCCATCATGAAAACATTTGATGATTTGTCCCCTTCCTGGTTGCCCCCTGCGGAGGTCCCAGGGTTTGAACTCGCGCCAGCAAGAAATTGTTGTCCTTGGGGGAAAGGGTTGGTTAACACAGCTTGGGAACTAGAAGTCCCTTGCTGGCCTAACAAGCACTGAGCGTCTTCAATCTTGGGGCAAAGATGAGTTAAATGGTCCCCACTGCACAACTTGCATGGGAACTTGACTTTCTTCTTTGACTCATTTCCACCTCCACCAGCATTATTGCCGGATTTGCTTGCATCAGGCTTCCCATCCTGGTTCTTTTTCTTACCTCGTCCTTTCTTTTTCCCATTGGAATTTTGACTTCCTTTGGGATTATCATATTGGACGGCATTAATTGAATAAGTTTGGGAAGCAGAAGGATTAAACGATGTGACTTGGTTGTTAGAAGCAGTTTGTAAAGACAACTGCTGCAATTGATTCAACAAGTTCACCGTATTTGTGTCTACTGATCCAACAATACCATCCGTGTGGGGACCTGGCTTCGGCTTAGCTGCATCAACCTTAGACCCAGGAGCATCTGGCAAGTACTTTTTTAGGATCCTAGACTGAGAGTAGATCAGTTCTAATTGCTAGGCCCTAAAAATGGCTTGCTCTTCGGAATAGACCCCTGACATAGAGACATCCTTAGAGATCTCAAGTATCAAAGGCTTCAAGAACCACTCGAGACGGTTTTAATGAGCCTCTTTCTCTGTCTCCATTCCTGAATGTGATCGGAAATGTGAGTTACCCTATCCTGACAAAAAGTAGCCAATAGTTCGGTTCCGGCATCATACTAGACGAGAAACTGAAAATGGTTCAAGAAAATATTGGCTAAGTCGGTGAATGATGTAAAGCTGCCCCCAGGCAACTCTATATACCACTTAGCCACGTTACCAGTCAAGGTGCATTGAAATAGTCTCAACCTAACCAAGTCGTTGATCAAGGAGTTTGATGAGCACCATAAGTGGAACGTGGTTACGTGGTCGCCCGGATCCTCACCACTTTTCCCTTCGAATTTTGGAATATCTGAAGGGAGTTTAGTTGGTACCAGAGGCCAGGTCAGATTATACTTGATTGGGTCGTTAGTTAACTTAGTGAGGTCTGGCAAGTTTAACGTTGCCAGAAATGGAAGTCTACACGGAGCTTGGGGATTCCACCCTGACTTGGCGGCACTCCCGAAGCTCTGAAAATATTGGCCTAGATTTTGGAAGGCACCAGGCTACCCGAAGTAACCAGTAGAACCCACTGAGCCAAAAGGCAGGCCTTGTGACCCAGCAAAACTCAGAGTTTGACCAACTCTGGCCGTATATCCACCATACCCAGCAATGTTTCCTCCTAAAGGATTGTAAGGAGTTGACAACCCCTGATATGGATTCCAAGCTGAAGCTAGGGGAGGAATGCTTTGGAACGAACTAACCGTGGTATACGACCTATTCCCATATTGGCTGAAGAATGGATTCCCAGTTCCAGCACTACTAAGCCCAGGGTTATTCCAACCTTGGAAAGGATTTTTGCTTTGTCCTACCGAAGAAAAAGGCATAGATCCTATCGTAGGGTTGGAATGTGGTATATGACCACTTCCGAATCAAAAAACTTGGAACGAAGCCGACCCACTCATCATAGACGTGGCGGCCCCAAACGGAGCTGAAGGAATGCCCTGTGAATGGGCGCCAAATGGGAAGTACCCAGAACCGAAAGCATTTGTTTGGGAATTTTCACTAGTGGACGGAATGGAGGTAGACCCAACAAAAGACGTGCTAGCAAAAGATCCAAATAAAGAGACGGAGGGGATGGAAATAGTTCCACCCCCTTGTACAGATATAGGAGTCTGTATAGTCGTAGCACTAGTAGAAGCCATGCTTCCAGTAGTGGTCATCGAAGGTAAGCACGTAGCGTAACCTCGACTTGATGGCCTATGCATCGGAATCCCAACGTATTGCAATACGTGTGGATGACTGGATGGTAGGGGAGAATTTGGAGCCACTAATGACTCTAAAAGTTCTTCTACCTCAATATTATCCTTCGCTTGTAAGCGAAATTGAGAAAGAACTGGTGTGTTCCTTTCTTGTTCTACGGAAATACCAGGCCTTGCTTCAATACTATTGCCCCTGAGGGGAGGATCAATCCCCGATGCGTCAATTGGAGTGGGATGAAACCCACCGGTATTATTACCTCTGCGCCTTCTCGGAGAAGGCTCTAAACTTGGTGGTGAGAGACCACGAAGTCTTCGAGACCATTTTGGAGATCGGTCAGCCACTTTGAATTCTTTGTTTAAAATCTAACTAAAGACTCAAAAAATTTAAAGCTAGGCCAACTAAGAGCACAAAGCACCCACTATAAAGTCCCTAAAGATATAGCCAGTCAAAACGACTTCCAAGTATTTCCACTCTCGGTGATTAGGATCAGACACCAAAATACAAGAAAGTGGAAAATAAAGGGCCTTCCGAAGATAGTCTGGGATGATGAGGGCCTAGGCCTATCAGCGAAGGTATCAGAGGAAGTTACGCTGACCTCCTAACAACAGTCTGCGCCGGTGCAAGCCCCCAAGATTCACAAGGGTGCCCTCCAGTAGTGCTGTTGAGAGTGATACAACGTTGACCTCATGTGCCACGGGATTCCCCTCCACAGCCACCTATGTAGTTCCCTAGGAGTGGCAACTAAGGATACCAACTCGTCACATAAGCCAGGCGGAACAGTCGTGAGGTAAGTTCAGACAAGTAGGAGAGGGGGTATCTCTCTTCCCTGTCTTCACAGACTCTCGTGTTTAACTCCTAGATCCGGAGCTTTCCTGGTCTTCCTAACGCTATTGGATTTTCTCTCGTTAATCAAATGCCTATGTTTTGACATTTAATATGGCCTTGGAGAGTTAACTGTCCACTCACCTAATCCAAGGCCCTAAAATCCTAAAACTTGTTTGTGTATTTAACTTAAAAGAAAAAGTTCTAGTTGATTTTAATTAGCGCTTGATTTTTAAGGGCTGTTCTTTAAGTCAAAGGATGATGTAAGTGAAACTAGTGGTGTTTTTTCGATGCAAAAGAAATTAATAAAACTTAACTATATGCGTATGCACTTTGTCATTGTTTTTCGATGAAAAGTAATCTCTATGGGTTTGAAAGGAAACTTCTAATGAAACAAACTTTTCTTTTCTTTTCTTTTCATTCACACTTCACACTCAAAAGTTAACAAAACTATTTTATGCCTAAAGAGATGCAAATCTATCCTAATGCAACACTAAATGCTTCATGCAAGATTGAAAACTACTCTAACAAAAAATGAAAGTTGCTTTGTTTATCAAATTTTCTTTTTCCACTTACAATATTTAGATGGAATATGAGATACTACAATTCATTTCGTCTAAATACTAAAAGCAAAACTCAAGTTAACATAGAACACTTTCATTCACCAAAAGAAAACTAAATGAAAAGAAAGTTCAAGAAAGCAAAACAAAAACTTTTCAAAAAGTTCACTTCAAAATAGCAACAAAAAAGTCTTTTTGAAAATGCTCTCAACAAAAACTGACACTTTGGGATTGAAACAACAAGCAAGAAACACTTTTTGCAAGTTGACACCCTACAAAGAATGAAAACTCAACAAAAAACAAATGTGTTTAAAAAGGCTTTTTAACAATCGAAGGCAGCAAGAAAAGCTTTGGTAACCAAGACCAAAAAAGATCAAAAAGACAATTTCAAGAAAGTATCAAATGACAACTTTGACGAAACAAAGAAGTAGATGGTCATAAAAATCAATTTCGTTAAGCAAACAAAAAGTCACCAAAAAGCAAAGTTGAACACAAAGATTGATAACAATCTTTCTGCTCTGATAACTCAAAGTAGCCAAGATTCCAATCAATAAAGATGATGATGCTTGCAAACACAAAACAAGACCAAAAATCCTTATAATTAGAGAGAAATTAGAGTAAGGATGCTTGTTGTAACACAGACAACTGATACTGACAAAAATGACTATTTCAAATTGACTGAAAGCACCAGACAAACTTCAGAGACACAAAAAATTTATAAATCCTAAATGTTGCAAGATATACACAACTGTACTTAGTGCAAACTGCGTGTATACGCGACTGTTTCTGAGGAAACTTGCGTATACGCGAGTTTACTTCAGACGACAAGCGTTTATATGTTTCTGTAACTAAATTAAACAACGTATATATAATATTTCAGGAAAAATAAAAAACAAACTCAAGAAACTGGTAAAACTCAGAAGTCAAGAACAAACCACACAGTAACAATAAACCAGCAAGCAACTGAGCCTTGATAGGCTTGACAAACACCCAAACTAGGAACAACAAGAGTGTTGTCCCCAGCGGAGTCACCAATTCTGTTGAGGGATTTTATCCCCTAGGGCTTTTGGGTGGAACCCTAGCAGACTGAAAGTTGTCTAAACAAAGAAACATGCACACACACAGCCATTATGCTAGCAAAATCTAATTCTAAAGTAAGAAGGACGTACCTCAATTCCTACGTTCGGGTAGTTCCTCAAGGGTCCAAACCCTTCTTCACGTCCCTTTCGCTCCTTTGCCCTGCAAAACCAACAATTCTAAAGAATGCAGCAGTATATGGACAAAGATTTATACCAAAATCATCTTTATGTTATAAACTTTTAAACATCCATTCATACATGAAATCCAAACATGAACATCATAAACATAAAGAAGAAGCATGTCGGGAATCGAGACGTGTTTCTTTATTATAGACAAATAGAAAGTACAAAAAGAGTAATATCACCTGAGCAACCTTTGCAGGCTCCAAGCTCAGCCTCCTTCTGGACCCGTCTCGCCTCAAGCCTCTAGCATATCTCCTTCCAAGACTCACTCCATGATGCCATAACTAAGGGATGAACATCAAATCACAAGGAAACAAGGGTTTCGTGTACAAATGGGGGAAGTGTAGAAGGCAGAAGGGTCTTCAGACCTGATCAGGGGGGAAATCTCAGTATAGTAACCTTTCTCTCTCTTCTCTCCTCCTTTAGGCCTTCCCTTTGATGTCTTTTTATACCAATTTCAAAGTAGTTTTTTTAGTTAGGAATTGGTTGGGAACAGTTGAGGCCATGGGCACTAACAAGTGATCAACAGGTAAAACCGACGATCTCCGCCCGAAAATAAGGAGTTTTATATTCTTTTTAACTGTCTTTAATACATATACGCGGTTGGTCATTATATGAACCCGCGTATACACGCGTATTAACTCAGGGAAATGTCACGTACAGGGAATTAAACACTTGTTTGTTTAATTGGACCAAGTCTGGAAGGAGGGGTTGCCCTAGGCCATGAGTGTAGCATCACAAACCATAATAGTGAGATTTGGAGCTATAACAGCAGGCAGTGTGGCGGATCACTAACACTTCTCAGTGCTGGTTCTCTTTGGATTCTTCTTTGATATCATGGATGAGTAGGAAGCAGAAGTCGATTTATATAAGCACCACCGAGACCGAATACATAGCTACGAGTATGATCTCGTGTGAAGCTGCATGGTTGCAGAAGCTTTTAAGTGAGTTATTTCTACACATGATGAATACCACTGTGATTCTGTGTGACAACCAGAGGAGGGATTCGATTATTGAGGAATTCCGTATTCGATGATTGCTCCAGTAGATAGGCATCAGATACAGCCTTATCTGGGATATGGTAAGTCGATGAGTGAGGAGGCTCCATCACATTAAGATTGATGTATAGGTTGCAAAAATTTTGTCAAAGCCCCAGGGAAAGGTCAAATCTGTGACTTTCCCGAACAACTTGGAGTCGTTGAGAGACCTTCTTATAAGGGTCCTGCATGTTCCATGCACTGAGCTCTGGGAACTCCAGGGGGCTTAGGGTACTTACTGGAGCAACATACAACTATAGGGCAACTCACCCTCCCCTGGTGGTGCGCTATGTATAAGATGATAGGTTCAACCTTTCCCTGTGATACCCCGTGGCAACTGTGAAACATGATGATTAGTTCTCTTGTGGGCTGGGATGATTAGTTCTCCCGTGGCAACTATGGAACATGATGATTAGTTCTCCTATGGGTCAGGATAATTAGTTCTCTCATGGAAATTGTGGAACAGGATGACTAGTTCTCCTGTGCGTTGGGATGATTAGTTCTCCCATGGAAACTATGGAACAAGATGATCAGTTTTCCCGTGGCAACTATGGAATAGGATGATTAGTTCTCCTATGGGCCGGGATGATTAGTTCTCCCATGGCAACTACGGAATAGGATGATTAGTTCTACTGTGGGCCGGGATGATTAGTTCTCCCGTGGAAACTGTGGAATAGGATGATTAGTTCTCTCGTGGCAACTATGGAACATGATGATTATTTCTCCTGTGGGCCGGCATGATTAGTTCTCCCATGGAAACTGTGAAATGGGATGATTAGTTCTCCTATGGGTCGGGATGGTTAGTTCTCCCATGGCAACTATGGGGTAGGATGATTCATTCTCCTATGGACAGGATGATTAGTTCCCCTGTCGAGGCATCCTACCCATGCAGTTTGGGACTCATGGGAATTAGCTCTCATCTAGTCAATGAGTAGGGAAATGGGGTTAGGGACCATAGTAGTACCATCAATGGACGCATCGATGTTCTACCGTACTCCTTATGCTAGGATGACCTCCATTGATCTAGGATCAATGAAACTAATCTGGGATCAGTATGAGTGGTTTGGGACACTCTCTTGTGATATTGATCTTAGATCAATAAAACTGACTTCGGGCCCGTAAGAGTGACGTGACACACTCTCTTTAGATGAAATTGACCTCGGGTCAGTAGAGAATGGTATGAGACATTCTCGATTAATTCTTCTTCTTCATGGTTTAGCAGTGCAGAGCAGAGTAGTGCAGGGCACTGATGGCAGAGATAGTACAGTTAGACATATGGATCAGCAAATGGAGTTGTCCCTAGTTGAGAGGGAGTGTTAAAATTGGAAACTAGGGCCAAACTCCACGTGGGTCATCTTATTAATGGAAACTAATATTTCTCTTGGATCCTTCTCATTGAGAGGTGTAGGATTGATCTAAAGATCATCCGATTCCGATAAATATTCATGGAGATATGAATTTATTTGTGTTATGGGACAATTCGTCAAGGTTGGCCAGCAACCAAATAAACCCCACTTGTGCTCAACATTTTAGTATAAATAGAGGTAGCCTTCAAGTCATTTCAACACACTTGGAATCTCTTCCTCTCTACTTGTCTTTGGGTTTTAGTAGAAGGAGAGATCCTAAGGGATAATGTTGCCCTAATCTAGAGGGCAGAAGCCGGAATTGCTAGAACTACCAGAATTGCCAGAATTGTTGGAACTGTTGGAACTGACGAGAATTGACAGAATTGTTGGAACTGTCAGAACTGTCAGAATTGCCAAAATTACTAGAATTGTTGGAATTGCCGGGAATAGCCAGAATAGTGAGAATAGCTGGAATTGCTGGAACTGCCAGGAATAGCCAAAATTTCTAGAACTACCGGAACTATCGGAATTGGTAGAATTGCTGGAACTGGTGGGAATAGCTGGAGTTGTCGGAACTGCCATAACTGCTGGAATTGCTGGAATTGTCAGAACTGCCAGGATAGCTAGAATAGCCAGAACTGAAGGGAATAGCCGAAATTGTCGAAACTAGTAGAACTGTCTGGAATAACCGGAATTATCGGAACTATTGGGAATAGCTGGAACTTCTGGAACTGCCAGACTGCTGGGAACTGCTGGAACTGCTAGAACTATCGGGAACTGCTAGAACTGTCGGGAATAGTCAGAATTTCCGGAACTTCCGAAACTACCGGGAACAACGAGAACTGCCAGAATAGCCGGAATTGCCGGAACAGCCGAGAAAGATGACGTAGAGGGTAGAAGCCGGAACTGCCGAAACTGCTGGGAAAAGCTGGAACTGCCAGAACTATCAGGAATACCCGGAATTTTTGGAACTACCGGGAACAATTGAAATTGCCAAAACTACCGGAACAACTAGAGCATCTGTCTCCAAAGGAGAGCAACGTGCAAGGGACACCTAACTAACATTGGGACAGTTGTATGGTACTTAGCAACAAATACACCAAGCATGCAATGTTACAACTAGCATGCAACGGATAGATAACATGCAACAACAAGCATGCAAAGGAAACAAGCATGCTAGGGACAACAAGCAAGCAAGATGGAACCAACGCATAGGTCAGTATGGCAACATGGTGCAACAATGACACATAATGCAGTACAGTGATGGGTATAGTCATGATTAATGAAGCATGATGAGATGCAATATAGTGATGATGGGTGCAAGATGGTACAGCACGACGATGTGTAGCATGATGAAAAAATGTAGCACAACGATAGGTGAAGGAATGACCTTGGAGAATCAGTTGAAGCAACATGTCTTCAATTGATCTCATGTATCATCTTCTTAGAGATGATGTATTCTCTTATCTAGATAAGTCAAAGTGTTGACTTTTGTTGTAAATGTACTATCTCTCTCTCTCTACTAAACTATTAAAGAACATATAAGAAGAATTGATCAAGGGTATCCCCACATTGGGGTTTGTCCTTGGCTAGTGCCACATCTTATGTCCTCTTGTCTTGGTTTGTCTTCTGCGATTTATGTTTATATTCTATCTTCAATTTACTTTAATGTTGATGTGATTGCTAATCTGGAAAAGATATTAAGCTAATTGTGAAAATTGAAATAAATTGCTCTAAGCATAGAACATACCTAAAATTAACAAAGCAAGGATACCCTGCTTATCTGTGAAGAAGATCATACAAGGAAGCATCAAAAACATCCTCATCAACCACCATCAACAAAAGGTGGCTAGATCTAAAGGCGTTGAAGGAGAAATCTCCTTTATTTAAGAAGGGATTTTCATTTGGAAGAAGATCATCCAAAAAGAGCACTAATACATATTCTTCAACCACCATCAAAGTGATCAAGCTAAAGATTTCATCTTCACTTTTCAAGTAAGTATCTTTCATTCTATAATCAAATTTGGTAAAATGACTTCATTTTGCAAGGAGATCTATAAGCTAGTTGGGTCATCGAAATTCCTTGCATGGAAAAAGGAGGATAGACATAGTCCATGAAGAAAGTGAAGTCATTGAACACATCAATGAAAATGTCTCCTCTGAATACATGGAAAGGGATTCTTATGAAATATCCCCTCATATGGAAACATTGGAGATAGCAAAGAGATGTATATGATAAGCTCGTAAGACTATTCTCTGAAGATGGGATAAATCATGTCATATCACTTAGATCTGAGCTACACAAAATTAAAGGTATCAAAGAATGAAGGGATATCTTCACAAGATATCAACTGCAAGATTCGGGAGAGATGATAAGGAGATAATCATTAATTCCCTAACTGATGAAAAATGTAACAATGTCTATGAGGATAAGAAGGCTATCCCATTCAACAACTTGTGCTTTCTATGCAAGATAGAAGAAGACGGGTTGAGGGAAAAAGTGTTGAAGAATCAAATGAAATGATTTAGACATTTTGTCGAAAGGAAGAAAAAGAACATAGCTAATATTCAATGCTATGTACATTACAGGAAAGATTGTCCTTAGCTTAAGAAAGGAAATAACAATAAGAATAGAGAAGAAGCCCATTTCACTGAAAAAGTGGAGGAAGCTGAAAGAAGGAAGTCTAAGGAAGAGGAAAAGCATTAGAAGTAAGAGTTTGTGACATCAACATAAGAAACATGAAGGATGTTTGATAGTCAACTTTGAAGGATATAACTCTTGGTGACCTCATTGAAATATCAAAGGAAGAAGTCATCTAGGACAAGTCTATCATACATTATTCATAAGGGAAACATCTGCTGAATAAGGATATGCGAGATCCTTAAGATTCTCTCGTGGAATCCTCATTGGAGGATTCACTGATCTAGAGTGGAAGCAAGTGCTTCATTTGGAACTCCAAATTTTGGAATTCATGGGTTGATGGTATGATGACACAAGAGATAAAGTAGATTAAGGGATTGAAGATATTTTCAATCAAGGAAGTTGCAAAAAGAAGCCTAGATGACCTAAAGGTAAATGAGGTATGTATGCATGTATTCAATACTATAATGTCATGTCGTATGGTTGCAGGTAACATAGATCATTACTTCTATCTTGAGAAGCACGATCATAGGAAAATGATCTCCTCCTCTGAACGGATGTAGGAAGGCATATGTCACACTAGATGAAATCAACATAATATGTCCTCATATATAGTATGAGGCGGTTAACTACAATTCAGTAACTCTGACTGGAAGCTCCTGGGAATGAAATGTGTGAACGGAAGGAAGAGATATTGAGATATGCAACCATGTTAAAGGAAATCAACATCCAGAAGACCAAGAAATATTTGACTAGGAAATCTCCCAGAAAGAATTGAAGACTTTGATGGAAGTCTAAAAAATATGGAGACCGTTGACAATGGATATCTTTGGGAAATGTGTCAACATGTATGTAGGATGTTGATACCTATAGGAAGATGTCATGATGAAAGACCATCACAAAGGTAATTTTGATTTAAGTGTTCATTTCTTATTTTTGAACAAATATCTAGATGGGCTTATGTAGGAATGCCAAAGGGAAGAACTGTGGATGACTTCCAAGAGGACCATATAAAAGGATGTAAGGTCCTTCAAGAAAATATGGCATGAAGAAAGAAACATGACATGAAGCTAATCCAAATGAAGACTAATGGATCACTTTTTGATGAAAGGAATAATGACATGACTAACCCATGGATGAAAGTGATGGATGGTCTATTTCCTATAAAGAAGCCCCAAAAGATGAAGACTCCTTGACAAAGAAATTCATGACATTGAAGAAGGGAGCTCTTCAAAGAAACTGATTGAGGAGTTGCTGTAGGTCCCTAATTAAGAGGAAGCCTGAAAACAAGTTTCTTACTTGGAAGAAACCTGGGAATTCCTAAGCCAAGAGGGAGCTTAGGTACATTCCTTCTATAGGAATGAGTACATTCCATTGTTGGAATTGATATATCCTCCCTAATTGAGAGGGAGAGGTAGACACATCATTCTGGCCTTCACCTAGGAAGACAGAATGGAGGATTAGGTAATTGTTTGGCATCTAATTCTCTTTGAGGATGAGATAGGGCATCCAAGATAAGAGTAGTCATAGTGGACCGATATTATTTGAGGACTAGCTACCCAAGATGAGAATAGTCCAAAGAAGGTCATACTCTATGAACACTCGAGAGGAGTATGTACCTTGAGAGACAATGATTATGGTGTCTATGAATCATTGGTCTCTCCAACATTGTGCTCTGATCATGTGGATAGAGTTGTTAGTCAATGCCTTACTATGTGTCAATGCTGGTTGATATGATGTTAGATTGATGGGTTATCAATCTGAATCTTCTTATGAGAAATTCTTCAGATTGAGAATGACCAAGTACCAATATGAATACCTCCCTATTTAAGAGGGAGTGTTGTAAAATGTAACTAGGTTCGATATTCATAGTGACATGTAATTATGACCTTTGTAAATAATGAAAACAAGAGAGTAAATTTATTTTTATAATGCCTTGCTTCATGGGTTTCATGAGCAAGAGGTTTATTTTAGATGGCTCCCATTGACAGCCTTAGTATTTGTCAAAGAGTCAATGTCATGTCAAGTGTAATATAGTGAAATAACCCTCCAATGACAAGCACACAATCTTCTTCCTATGTCGACCTCAAGATGAATGAAGGAGCTCATGTCGGCTCACATTATGGAGACACATTGGTTTAGAAACTCATGTTGGCTCACATTATGAAGACACGTTGGTTCAAAAACTCATGTCGGCTTATATATACAGACAAACCGCTATATAGACCCATCTCAGCCTATTCCACAATGAGAAGATTTCACATCTATAACTGAGATTTTCGGTTGGGTAAAAACAAAGAATTTCGGATCTCTAGCATAGTGAAGACTTCAAATACCTCTGTGATTTCATATAGTTCGATGTGAGAAAAGGAGCTCGGTCTAAGGCACAAGAATGGAGATTGAGTAGGGAATTTGGATCCCTCTTATGTTTAGATCATAGTGACAACAAGGAGTATTGAAGGGCCAATGAAATAGTCTAGGATAACATAGTTCAAATCTCTCTAAAGCTTAGTACATAATGGCAAGAAGGCATTTTCAAAGTTCTGATGAGTTTCTGAAGGAAGTTGAAGGGACAACGAGGTGTTAACTACAACGAAGAGTCTCTCTGTCTAGGTATCACATCAAGTGCAGAGTAGCAATCTTGAAGACATGACAGTTTGGTATAACCAAAAATCATTGTTAATGATAGTTAGTAGGTCTCACAAGAAGAGATCTAGATGAGATATTAGTGATGTCAATGTCTCAATGCTCAGAGGATCAAAGAGGAAGAGGAGTCAATAGGAAGAGAAGACAACCTAGAGGACTTGTAGCTTGGTCTTGGAGTAGCTAATAGGTCAAGGGTCTTGGTCTTGGTATTCGTCAATTGGAATATCTATAAGAAGAATTTGTGTGGGTTTTCCTCTCAAAAAGTGAGAGGTTTTGGCCCTAGATTATAGCCTACATGTCACGTCTCTTGTCTATTTATGTTCATTCATTGGTTACTGTTTGATGAAGAAGAACATTAATAATCTAACATGAAGAAGATCCTAATATAAACAAGTAAAAATCATTCACAAGAAGTCACTAATGAAAGAGAAATCACCTAATGCTAATGCCCTATATTTCTCAATAGACAATAGGGTCAAAATGACATCTAGAAAATATGGTATTAAGAAATATTCTACCCATTTTTTGCATACCAAGATTGAGGAGTTTGTTTAAGATGATAAGAAAATTTCTGATGGCAACAAACAAGGTTGGAGTCACTTTGAACATAACCGAGATATTGTTCCATGTGGATTTATTCTTGTAGATCCCCATGCAAGAAGGTGTATTTAACATCCATTTGATGGACCTCCCATCCATGTGAGGTAACAAGGGCTAGAACAAGATAGATGCAATTCATTTTGGTGATAAGGGAAAAGGTTTTATTGTAGTCAACTACTTCAACTTGAGATAATTCTTTAGAAACTAAATGAGTCTTATGTCTTTCAACACTTCCATATGATGCATATTTAGTTCTATATACCCATTTACATCTGAAAAACTTTTCTTCATTTGGAAAGAGGGACAATTTCCCATGTATTGTTCCCCATTAAGAAACATTATTCTTCTTTCATGATTGTTTCACAATCTAGATGACATGAAGCTTTTGAAAATGTTTTTGGATCATAAGTCTTTGAAATATGAAACAAAAGAGAGGAGGCTTGCTTGAACTGTGAATGAGTATGACATTGATATATAGGATCACTAGTTGCTTCTTGTGTTGAATGAATCCATTTGGGAAGCTATGTTTTAGTGCAAGCTCATGTTCAATGGCTTATTTTGAGGGAGATAACCTGGTGGAGGTCAATTTTCATTCTCACTATCATCATTTGAAGAAGTGTTAATTTTATTTATGTTCTATGCTAGAGCAATTTATTTCAATTTCTTTTCCACATTAGCAATCACATCAACATAAAGTAAACTACAGATAGAACATAAATATAAATCATAGAAGACAAGCCAAGACAAGAGGATACAAGATGTGGCATTAGCCAGGGACAAACCTCAATGTGGGGAAACCCTTGATCAATTCTTCTTTTATGTTCTTCAAAGTTCAGCAGAGAAAGAGAGATAGATAATACATTTACAATACAAGTCAATCACTTTGACTTTTGATATCGGCATGAGATTAGTTGAAGACATATTGCTTCAACTGATTCTCTAAGGTGACTCATTCACCTATCATAATGTTGCATCTTCCATGGTCTTATTCATCATCAAGCTGCCCATGCTCATGATCTCATTCATCATTATACTGCCCATGCTCATATCATCATGCATCATTATGCTGCCCATGCTCATATCATCATGCTGCTTATTATGCTTCCCATGATCTCATACATCATGCTGCCTTCCTTTGGAGATAGATGCTCTGGCTGTTTCAGCAATTCCTAGTAGTTCCGGCTTTTTCGGCAGTTCTAGATTTTCTGGCTTTTCCGACAGTTTCGACTTTTCCAACTTTTCTGGCTTTTCCTTAGGATCTCTCCTCCTACTAAAACCCAAAGACAAGTAGAGAGAGGAAGAGATCCAAGTGTGTGTAGAAATGACTTGAAGTCCTCTTCTATTTATACTAAAATGTAGAGGTTGAATAGACATGACTGTTGGGCTTCTGAGCCTACATAAGTTGCTAGCTGACTTAACAATTTGTCCATAACATAAATAAATTCATAACCTCATAAATACTTATCGGAATCGGATGATATTTAGATCAATCCTACACCTCTCAATGAGAGGGATCCAATAAAAATATTAGCTGCCATAAATAATATGACCACATGGAGTTTGACCTAGTTGCCAATTTTAACACTCCCTCTCAACTAGGGAGAACTCCATTTGCTGATCCATATGTCCAACTATACTATCTCTCCTATCAGTGCCCTACTTAGCTCTGCTCAACTCTGCTTAGCTCTACTAGCTCTGCTCAACTCTGTTGGCTCTGCTCAGCTCTTCTGGCTCTGCTCAACTTTCTTGGCTCTGCTATGCTCTGCTCAGCTCTGCTGGCTCTGCTAGCTCTGCTAAGCTCTGTTGGCTCTACTCTACTTTGCTGGCTCTTCTCTACTCAACTTAGCTCTAGTGAACCGTGAAGAAGAAGAATTGATCGAGAATGTGTCATACCATTCTCCATTGACCGGATGTCAGTCTCAGAGTGTGTACCACTGGTCCTAGACTAGTCCTCAACCAACTCGAAGTTAGTGTCATAGTAGGTACAACTCTTACCACTGGTCCCACACCAGTACTCTACTGACTCGAAGACAGTGTCAGAGTATGTACCACTGGTCCCAGATCAGTCCTCAACTGACCCGAAGTTAGTATCATAGTGGGTGCAACTCCTACCATTAGTCCCAGACCAATATCATTGATCCCAAATCAATGAAGGTCATCCTAGCATAGGGAATACAATAGATATAGCAATGCGTCCATTGGTACTACTATGGTCACTATCCTCATTTCCCTGCTCATTGATCAGATGAGAGGTACTTCACATGAGTCCCAGACTACATGGGTAGGATGCCTCGACAGGAGAACTTAATCAATCCTATCCTCACAGGAGAATTAATCATCCTGCAACACAATCGCCATGGAGAACACATCATCGAGGCCTCACAGGAGAACTAATCATCCTGCTACACAATCATCATGGAGAACACATCATCCAGAACTCACAGGAGAACTAATCATCCTGTTACACAATCGTCATGGAGAACACATCATCCATACCTCACAGGAGAATTAATCATCATGCTACACAATCGTCATGGAGAACACATCATCCAGACCTCATAGGAGAATTAATCATCCTGCTACACAATCTTCATGGAGAACACATCATCCAGACCTCACACGAGAATTAATCATCCTACTACGCAATCGTCATGGAGAACACATCATCCAAATCTCATAGGATAATTAATCATCTTGCTACATAGGAGAGCGAATCATCCTATCCCACAAGAGAGCGAATCATCTTATCCCACAAGAGATCGAATCATCTTGTTCACAAGAGAGCGAATCCTCATGTCCATAGGAGAGCGAATCATCTTGTCCCACAAGAGAGCGAATCATCTCGTCTCAAAAGAGAGCGAATAATATTGTCCACAGGAGAGCGAATCATCTTGTCCACAGGAGAGCGAATCATCCTATCCCAGTGCGCACCACCAGGGGAGGGTGAGTCACCTTGTGGTCATATGTTGCTCTAGTAAGAACCACAAGCCCCTAGAGCTCCCAATGTTCAATGTATACAACATGTAGGACCCTTGTATAAGAGTCTCTTGACGACTCCAAGTTGTTCGGGAAAATCACAGATTTGATCTTCCCCCAAGGCTTAGACAAAGTGTAGCGACCTGTACATCATCTCATAGTGATGGATCTTCCTTGCTCATAGACTTACCATATCCCAGATAAGGTAGTATCTTATGTATATCTACTGGAGCAATCGTCGAATAAGAGATTCCTCAATAATCGAATCCCACCTCTGGTTGTCATAGAGAATCACAGTCGTACAAATAGCTCACTTGAAGAGCTTCCCCAACCAGTCAGCTTCATATGAGATCATACTCGTAGATATGTATCCAGTCTTAGCGGTGCTTATAACAACTGCTTCTGCTTCCTGCTCATCCATGATATCGAAGTAGAATCCAAAGAGAAACAACACTAAGAATTGCTCAGTGATCTTCCACACTGCCTACCCAATCAACATTCGAATAATCATGCAGTTTCATATTTCTGGCAGTGTATCTCAATCCATGAGAGATTGTGCCCCGAAGACATTTGAGAATATTCTTGGCACCAATCCAGTGAGGTTCAACCAAATATGAGCTCACCATGCTAACTGCAAAACATATGTCCGGACGGAAGTTCACCAAGAACATCAACGCAAATGAGTTTATGAGATTCAGAGGCATTTCCCAAATCTCATCCGACATCACTACCATATAAATTCTGAAAGTTAAGATCCTCGAGGTAATCACAAGCTTGCAATTCACCATTCCACAACTGGAATCCAACTCCCTCTTACTTCTGCAAATGAGAGGGTCTGCAACTATTAGAAGTAGGTCATCCTCATAAGGTGTTGGTATGAGAGGTCTATCTTTTTTTCCATGGAAAAAGGACATAATTTTATTCATATGAAAAAATTACATGTTATAGATGCTATAAGCATATGAAGATGGTTGTCCATTGAAGGGATAAAAATACAATAAAAAGAAAAATAAATATCAGCAGGCCTATGCTTTTCTACCCTTTTTCTTCTCCACCCTTCTCCAACGCTCCGATTCGGGAGTGTATGTAATTATGGCCAGCTGGTTTTCCAATGTGTTCAATGGAAGTTCCTTGTCGGATTTAGATCCTTCCGATCCATGAGTTCTTTTTATGCCACTTACTTCCAGCTGAGGTTCTTGATACCGTTATATATTATTTGGCCCCATATGAGCATCTGGGGTAATTTCTTCCTGAGCATATTTCTGTCCTGAGTAAATATCAGTTTCCATTTGGTTCTCTGGAAGTTCTGACTTCGTGTCCTCCTCTTCTTCCATCAGGTCAGTCTACTACCATCCTTTGGGTTTCTTTTGTTGTTTCTTTTTTCCTTTGGGGTCTTTTCTGGTCAGTGGGCAGTTGTATTGGAGGTGTCTTGTTTGCAGGCAGCTGTGACATTTGAAAGCAGTGTTCTCATAGTCGAGTGGTTGAGTCCTCAATGTATTGTGGTAGTTCAATGTGATGTGATCAGGCAATCCCTAACTCAGGTCCACTTCTACACATATTCTGGCAAATGTGACGATTCCCCTGCTAACTTTGTCTTCATCAATTTTTAGGAATTTCCCTAAGGAATTCCCAATGGCTGATAAAACTTTGTAATGCCAAAAGTGTAGAGGGAGGTTATGGAGCCTCACCCAAACAGGCATTGTTGAAATTTTCATAGTATTTGCATCAAATCCATCAAACCAGTGAGTGATGAAGAAGCCAACATTGCCCCAAAACCATGGAGCCTGATTGATAATACTTTCTCATTCTTGTTCTGTGCTGAAGCTAACTATGAAAAATCCCTTTGAGCATAGGTGTATATCACAGTTTGGTGACCATGTGGAGTAAATCCAATGATGCAGAGCATTGGATTTTGGCCAGAAACCATTAAATCTACAAATGACAGCATTTTTGGATAGTTCAATGTGTAGTTCAGTTACCTCTAGTAGATGTACTTGGAGTGTTGGGAATTCCATTTTTTGTTCCACTATATAGGGACCTGGTAACTTTGGTGCTGGTGCTGATTTGTGTTGCATTTTTTCTTTTCCCTTGACTGCGTCTCAAAAAGAGCCTGTGTTTTTTGAGCTATCTCCATTGCATCCTCCACGCAGTCACAGATTGAGAAAAATGGTTGAATCATTATTGGTACCATATTCCTGAAGTGAGAGGAGGTCCTGTAGATTGCGTCCAGAAAATATTAGGTTTTGGTATTTGGTGGGAGTCCCAAGCTGGTTCTGTATTTCCTTCTTTAGCTCCTGTATATTCAGCCCCTTTTTGAGCCTCACATAATGATGGCTGCCCCCTGTATTTTTGATGAAGATTTTAATCCATTCTTCACCCACGCAATATGAATAAGTCATTTTGGAGCCACAATCTGTTGATTTGGGTGGTTTTTCTTCAAACCCCACTACACCCCAACTTTTTATATACTGTCCACTCCCTGATACTTCCAAATTTGGTTTATGAGGGTCATTTTTTATGTACTCTGTCACAGCGCCAAGATTTATGTGGTCCACTGTAGTCGGTCCCCTTTCACATGCATGGGATTTCTCCAAAACAGTTTGGAGCGAGGGCACTGTATGACCTTCTTCTCTTATCCATGCTCGTAGTAGCCTGTTGGTGATAAAACTATTGTCAAGGGGTGGTGCTGGCAGGATAGGAAGTGGTATGACGGCAACAAATCTCAGCGTGCCAGGAGCCCAAGCCACCGTCCAACCGAGCAATGGCAAGAAAAATCATGATAGACGCCCATGTAAAGTAAATTGGAGGACATTGCCCCTGCCGAGAAGTCCAAGTGCTTGCAAGTGTGGTTTTGGCCAAAGAAACCCATTTTGTAATTGAATAAACTGAAATGTTATCTCTTATGGACATGGTTCTTTTCCCAGGAGAGAGGGAAAGCCTATCGACTTGTGACCACCTTCAGGCGATCTATGTGAGCCTCAGGGAAAGTCTCTGTAAGTAGAAAATGATCGTTCGCCATTGATAGTTGCAGAGCTTAGTTCTCGCCCTCCGTTTGTTTCCATTGTATGAGAGGTCTATCATCCACAACCTTCGGATGGTTTGGATCCATTTCACTCCTAGTGAATCTCAGCTTTATCAGACAACTATCGATCCTCTCATACTATGCCAGGGGTGTTTTTCTTCAAGCCATAGAGGGCTTTCTTCCACCTGCATATGCGAGATTCCTGATTATTAATCTTAGACCCCTTGGGTTGTTCCAGACCTATGGACCTGCTACATGAGGGGAATGGTCCCCTTGTAAGATTTTCCTTCGGTACATCTTAGACATGTACTTTCA
>APFE030208580.1:21734-35913 GCA_000404065.3 Pinus taeda
TCACTTCTCATGTGTTGAACACTATTCTTCTGCATCTGATTGTGTTCTTGAATAAGAACATCATAATCCCTGTACCAATATTTTCCCATATGCATTTCTGAGATGTCATCTTCAGCTTCTTCTTTATTAATAGATCCTTGTGGTATAATAGTAATTCTTTTACTATCACCTCTTGAATTCACTTCTAGTTCAACACTCTCATACTATAGATTCAACACCATTTCATTTTTATGAGACTGTCTGATCTCACCCTTCATTAATTCGATCTGTTCTTCAGAATTAACTTCTTGGTTTAGATTGACTTCACAGTGCCTTTTTCCTACATATAAATCTTCATTAGATTCAAGCAATTCATTCAACACAGATACTTTACCTTGCTTCCTCTTCAAAGGACTTGACTTATGCCACAAATCTGCCATCTCATCTGGAAGTTCTCTCAAAAGTTCTGCATAATCTTCACTAACTGCATGGTCTGCAATATCTGTCTTTAATCCTTCAAGCTCAATGATCTTCAATGACTATTTAATAACTACATAGTTTACTACAGCTATGTTTAACAACTGCTCTTATCCCTCAGTGTATCCTTTGATTTCAATAATTCTTTTGCCATCCTCCTTTTGACTTATCCTTTGGATGTCATCTGACTGGACATCTTCCTGCACTTGGCTGTAACTTCCCTCCTTATTCTGCATATGACTATGAGTAGTCATCTCTCCACTTGTTAATATAACAATTTCCAGTAACTGCTTGTCTTTCCTCAAGTTTATATGACATGCAAACACACAACGAATTTCAATTTTCAAAATACAATACCCTTCATTTTATTTTGATGCTTCAAGCACCAATCCTCCATCATAGATATTTTGGATTTTAGCAGATTCTTCTTGTTGTGACTATATTTTTCTGAGTCCTTCCTCCTTTAACAAATCAATATGAATTTGTTCAAGTTCTTTGAACTCGTTTATCAGCTTTCCATTCCACCTCTGTTGCAATAGCTTCCACTTGACTCTTTTCTTCATTCTCCATATGTATCTTCGGTCTTATCTTGTCTTCCTTTGTACTGCCAGACTAATCTTTGGTTCTTCATTCTGCTACCAATTGCTATACTTCTGCAATCTAGTGTCTTCCTCAAATTTACTCTCATGTAGTTGATCATCCCTTTCAAATTGCTGGTTCTTTCCATCTTCATCTTACTAAATTAATACTTATGTCTCCTTCATGTCTCTTCATCTTGCTAAATTAATACTTATGTCTCCTTCATGTCTCTTCATCTTGCTAAATTAATACTTATGTCTCCTTCATGTATCTGAGGATATAAATTCCTTGTTGCTCCTGATCTTTCATCTCACCTTCAAATAATCTCTGCTCAATTTCGTTGATTTCAGTATCATATTTATTAATTCTATCTCCCACACCATGCATAGTAACCATATCCTTTTCTCCATCAGGCTCTGAAAGATTCATTTCTTCTTCAGGTTCCTTGAGCAATCTCTCCAAGAATTCTATTTCCTTGTGAAATCTCTCTAGTAGTTCATCACAACTTCCATTCTCAGCTTCATTCTTTTCCTCGCAATCCCCCTAAGTTATCCTGTCTTCTACACTATCATATTGCAAGCTTATTTCATCAATTTCATTAAACAAATTCATTTGTTTACCTTCTTGTAATACCACTATGGCATTGCCATTAGATTTCTGGTCTATATCAACCTCATTTGACTATTTCACACCAAACAAAATTTCATCTATGAACTCCTTTTGCTGCAATAGATCAACACCTTCTTCCTCTAAAAGGGATTCTCCATCATACTTCACCTTAGGAGATTCATTTCTGCTCGTGACAGTTTCACGAGACTGTCCATCATCCTCTGCATATCCTGCAAACATACACAAACTATGAGAAGTAAAATCACAAGGCTTCATTGCCTCATCTGCTTCCCTTGTCAACATATCTTCGAATTTTTCTGAACTATGCCAATAGTCCATGAGATCTTTAGTCGATCTCTCATTGTCCTCTTCACCCAAAATTTCACCTTGTTCTGGTCTACAAATGGAAACTGCTATTTCTGCTTCTGCTCCTTTGAGTTCGTCTAGTTCCTCTTGAGCACTCATTATCTGCTCATTCTTTCTCATTTCTTCTGCTATCTCTAATTTCACTTGCCGATTTCTCTTTTCTCATAGCATCTTCCACTTTACTCTCTTCCTCATGGTCCAACCATACTTTTGGTCTTATGCACTTCTCTACAACATCTCCATCAATATTCGAATCTGGAAATCTATCTCATCTTTCTCTCTGTCAAACTCTTCTTGACTCATCCTCATGCCACTTGCTTTGGCATCTTTCCTTCTACTATGGCTTCTTTATGAACCTCTGCTATGACTATCTGTAGTCATCTTCTTCTCCTCTCTTTCCATGAGCTCCTTACTCCTTTGCAACAAGCCTTTGCAATAGCAAGTCCTCCTTACTGCGATCTTACCTCACTAAGCTCTCCTCACTCAACCTTTTGGTAAGAATGGTCCTCTATCTGGAACCTTCTCTTAAACAACACCTTTGCTCCTCTAGGCTTCTACAATCTCTCACTCTCTCTTTCGAGAACACTTCAGCTGTCCTCTCTGTCCAATCTCTTGTTGGATTCTTCTCTCACAGCTTCTCTTGTTCACTACCACTTCTGAGTGCTTTCCCTGCTATGATTTTAAGAACACATCTGGTTCTTCTCTCACAGCTTCTCTTGTTCTATAGTGATGCAGGTTTCACACTTTCTTATGCTGTCACCTGTGTTTGAATGGATTTCCTCTGTCTCTTGCATCTGCAAGTTCTGCTACAATCTCTAAGAAATTCCCAAAAGTTCTTCTAGAGTTTCACTGCTATAATCTGGTACCAAACTTCATTCATTCAACATGTTGTTGTTTTCATACCTCTGTAGTCTTAAATTTCATAAGCAAACATCGCTTCACAGGAAATTTATTCCTTTTCCTGCTCTGGTACCAAAAATGATGCAACCCTAAGGCTGCACAATCAATATACCTTATTGGGATTCATCTTCCCCTTTAATGGCCCTTTAAAGATCCATGCCCACATATATGCATCAGAAGTGTTTTATATGCATCCAACCTTAAAACCTCAAATGGATCGAAAATGACCCAATAATCACCCCGCCGAACATCCCTTTTCCTTTAAATACTATGCCATATGCTAGTGGAAATGAAAAGCCTTCGAAAAAGCTTAAACCATGCCTTTTCCCTTTCGGGACCAAATACTCTTCAAAAGGCCGAAACAAAGCCTTTCTACGTTTTTACACAGTTATGCGTGTTATCACCGCAGATCTAGATATGGCCGATTGGATGGCTCAGATTAGATCACAATATCGGAGATCGAGGCTTTGGTGATCCACTCTATCAGTGCTAGTCTTCGGCGATGGTAATAACCCACTTTACAATATACAACTCCTGCTCTGATGTGTCGATGTGATTTACGTTGGCAATCGCAATCGCAAAGGGTTTGGGGACAAGCCTTTGCCGGTGTTGATACAACTGCGTGATGCGACTTAGATATTCCGGACCTGATATGGCCCAAAACTCCCATACATAATATTTCAAATCCACTTCAATGAATCCGCTAAGTGTTAGCATCATTTTCTTGTGTAAAGGCTTTCGGCAATATAACAAATAAACACAAAGGCAGTGTGGTTTGGGCTCTACGGACCCGATAACTTTAAACTCCCATCCATATGATTTGAAGTCTGGATTCTTCAATCCGACTATGTTTTACACCCGATACTTAGTGTATTTGGGTTTTTCCACCTGCGAACCCAGAACGATGGAAGGTGCTCACCAATTGATCCCTTAACACTAGATCTCCATTAAAATATATGAAAACACAGGCCGTCATTAAGAGCATTAGAATGTAGATAGAAAAACAAGCATTCAAGCCTCCATGAGCCGGTTATGTGATTATGCATGCACACTGATTATTCACAGTAACAATAACAAAGCTTTGCCCTTCAACCTGATCACACAGGTAAAGTCCTCTATCACAAAATAAATGCATTCAATCACACAGTTCTATCACTCCAATCAATTCTCTGTAAATATAAATACAAAACTATATTTCTGGGGATCTCTGCCCTCTTTGGCCCGATTAATCTAAATTGTGGCCTTTTTCCTCCTATGCTGCCTGTAGGCTTACAAATACCTCGGGCCTTCTCTCCCTCTCTGTCTCTTCTCTCGCATCTCCCTTTAGAAAACAAAGGAAATTTCATAAATGTCATGCCTAACAGTTTCCTTCCACAAATGAAGGAATAAAATATACATTTAGAAACCAAATCCTATCCTAATCTAAACAAACTAGACTACTTGGCTTGATCTCCACGCAGGGAGGATCACTTGCCATTTTATTCCCAATTCTGTTTAGAATTAGGCAACAAACTAACCACTTACATAATTTAAATTAATAATAATTTAACAACCAAGTCTTCCTCCAAACTTGTATTAGCCACAACATGTGACCACTTCATCACATTGCTGGTTAGGTCTAGATGCTCCTGCATCAGGATTACTTGGTCTCTTTGTACCCTAATCCCTCACTCTAATCCATAAGCCTAAAATACCAACTTTGAAGGGGTATCTTGCTTGAATCCATAAGCCCTAATTGGATATTAGACATTTAAGATTATTGCCAACAACCAACAAAAAAACCACCCAAAATCCTAATATTTTCTTTTATTTCTTTTAAAACACAAAAATACAAAAAGTAAACCAATAAAAAATTTATTTATTGCCTAGAACAAAGTTCATGGATTGTATTTTTAATTTAGACATTTTTGTTGAAGAGTTTATGGTCAATTTTCATTTATAACCCTAATTGGGTAAAGTAGCCCCATAGGTTTTTGTTAAAGGATTTAATTAACATCTTGTGAGACAAAGTAAGGATTTTACTAAATCTGAAAATTAATTACAACAAAACAAATCAAATTTGGTGAAACCCTAAAGCTAGGGTTTTCCCCATAAGGTGCATTCTAATCCTACCCTAACTCATATTTCAATGTGGGATAGTTATTCAAGGTTATCTAACATTATCTAATAATGAATTTTATCTCCTAAGTAGTTGACATTACTTATAATCCATTTTGGAGAATGTTAGGTGGACCTTATGGGGATTCACACCCTCTTTATACAAGTTTGTACTAATTTCAAATTTTTTTATCATTACAACTTGTATTCTATCATTTACGGGTTTTTGTTTACATACATATTTAATTTTCTAGCAAAGGTACTCAATATCCATCATTAAAAGTGTCTTTAAGCACTCTTAGGTGTCTTTCCCTCATTGGAAATTTTCATTTTTTGCATTTTCTGTCATAAATAAGATTATGGAAAGTTCGGAAAACAAAAATATGGTCCATTTTGTAGCATGTAATCAAGAGGTAACCTTAATATATCACTTTTAATTTATTTATGAATTTTAAAAGCACCCTTGGATGGTAAAAGGTATAGTCTCTCTCTCTCTCTCTCTCTCTCTCTCTCTCTCTCTCTCTCTTAAGGAGTGATTTAATTTGTGCTCACTTATATTTTTATTGTAACATATCATATAATTTAGCACTTAGTAATTAGCTCCTAACCATCATTATTACGTGGTGATTTATGCCCTAATTTCTTGATGATTATTCTTAAGACATTCAATCACTTAATTGGCAGTGGTTTATCTAACTTATATTAAGGTGTTTATTAGTGAATTTGATTGTTTAATGTTTTCAAAAATATACTTTGCAAGTCATTTCACAGGTTGGTACACCTCCTATGGATTCAAGGAGTTAGCTAAAGTGAAGAGGAGATTGTATTGAGGTGATAATGGTATGTTTTCCAAGTGTGCTTACCCTCATAGCATTTTTGTCGGAAATTTTATAAAGGGTGATAATTTGATTGATAACACTATCTAGGGTTTGATGCCATCCTCCAAGATGCATAATTCTGCTCCTCCCAAGTAGGGATTCTCCAATAAAATGAACATTTTCAAGTGGCCATCATGAAGGATGCACCCCAGGTTTTCAACAAAACCACAATTCCCTAATCAATCAAACACCCAATTGAGGTCAATCAACCGCTAAGAAAGCTACCTCAATTCAAAAATCCATCACAAACTATCTCTCACATGTCAATCCATCTCAGACAATTTTGGGTCTAAACATACACCATGTATCCTAAATCTCATGAAACACCCCAAACATGGTGTAAACATTTTCAAACTAACCTAATATCTAACACTTCCTCTTTATGAGAAAAGTGTTTACATCGACACTTGTTAACTCCCTTTGTAACTCCACCAACTCTATTGGTTGCAAATTTATACATGTTACAGTGCTAGAATCAACCAATGTCACTTGTAAAGACACTAACATCGATGTTATCACAACATCTCAATCCTTCAAAGAATAATTACCACCTATGAATATGAAGGAACATAACCTCGAAACAAAAGTAACCTACAAAACTCCATCATCCCCTAAGTCAATTTCATGCTAAAATTAACAAACACCATATCATGAGTTGTGCAAGGCATCCTAAAAATATAATAAAACTTCCATACAAGACCAAGACATGTGGACCACATCTATTAGAATAAAAAATATATAAATATGCGCAGGTTAATGCCTCGATATTGAGATACAAATTTCATGGTATAGGTAAAAATCCATGCAATGCTATCAACAACCCATGAACATGTAAATCCCTCTCATGCAACTCAAAACCTCAAACAATAGAAATAATAGGAACTAGATCAACTCCCCCCTTGAGGGTTTTCTAGAGTAGGAGTAACATCATGGTCGACTCCATTTGTGTGAGAAAATTTGTTAACCCTATCATTGTACTTTACAATACTCCAATTAGCTGCAAACTTAAAATCAATCTCAACATCATCTTGCATCAAGGTATCACATCTCTCCTTGAGATAACTAAAATGATCATGGATGGAATAAATCAATGCAACATGAGTGTCATATATGTTAGAATGAGTATTCAATCTCACTGAAGATCCCAACACTCCTACTCTTGTGCCTCTTGTAATGTCTTTGTAATCCACCTTGGCATCCTATGCGATGGAGTAGTAGATGAGGCAGTATACAAACCCAATATTATCTCATCTCCCTTTGAATTTGATATTGAGTCTCAAAATTAGTGCCTGGAAATCTCATCTCATCTCCCTTTGAATTTGATTAATCTCAAGTCTCTCATTCAATGTATTTTCTCAATCACTGAAGGAGATTATTATCAACTAGAAAATTTCATGTCCTGATCAAATATCACTTCTCTGCTCACCATAATTTCCTATTGTGTTGAACCATCAATCCTATAAGATATATAAGTATCATTATATACATCAACACAAGTTGCTATTACAACATCTACAATATGTTTTGAACCTATCACCTTGACATTCCACCATGCATGTGCCTCCTCAAAGCAAGATAACTCTGGTATCCTCCCACTTGAATCTACAAGTGATATTAGATCAACAAGTAATCTAAAAAGTTCACCCTCTTGTACCCCTCTAGTCAAGTTCCTTAGACTAACTAGCTACAATTATTAATGATGAATGTTTGTGCTCAAAAGAAACTATTTACTGTACATCTATCATACAAGGCACAAAAAAGGATTCTTCTTCAAACCAATAACAAAAAAGGAATTGTCCAAATCAAAAACATCGCCTGGAATCATCTGAAAGGAAATTGATCCAACTCCTTTCACAAAATGAGCAGTATCACTATTGAGCTCCATTTTCATACCTCCCTCTTTCTCCTAAATCCTACTAAATAATAACCTATCATATGTCATATATCTTGAATCTTAACTATCCACATACAAACATACACTACACATAATTTTATAGTGTACATAAGGGATCAAAGCCATAGTCATCCCAGAAAATGTGCAACATGAAGAATATCATCCACCCGCCATAAGTGAAAAAAAAAAAATGTTTTAAAGGTTATCAATGACCTATCACAGGTTCCCTTGGGTGTCTCACTGGCTAAAAATAAAACATACTAGACAATAATTACAGGATTCGTCTTTAAGTGAGACTTTTTGGAGTTTCTGGAAGATTTCTAGTTGAAATCCAGCGATTTTTTTTTTTTTTTTTTTTTTTTTTTTTTTTTTTTTTGTGGTGAAATCTTGATTTGTGTTTTTTAAACTAGTTTTTTTTACTGCATATATGGATTCAACACCTTGGAAAAACCCCTGGGGTACTTTGTTTGTGCAAAGTTCACCTGTAAAATTTGTGATTTCAATGAATCCCTACCAGATTCTAGACAAATTATATTGGAAAATAATCTATAAAAGTTTTCAAAAAGTCTCACATAAAGACAACTCGATAATTACATAGATCTAGCACCTAACATTGAGAACACTTGGAAAAAATAAGTCACCTATCAAAGGTTCTCCTATAAATAATACTTTCTAAGAACTCATCCATAACAACTATCAACATAGTACATCCATCATCTCTTACAATGGGATAAACCCATGAAAATGTCTCATAGGTGCAAGTTCTCATCTCAAGCACAATAGGTTTTTAGACCCAATAACTGTCAACAAGGTCAAGCACCTTTCTTAGTTAAAGTTCATCTAAAATACAAACTCCTTTTTACACTTAGAGTAATATAATCTCAACCACAAGAGCTCTAACGTCATGTGGAAATTTATGAACAAATTACAATTAAAACAAAATATAAATTTCACCTCTATCCAAAGCTTTCTTGGAACTTAACCCTATGAATTTTTAGCCTTAGCACTATTATAAAATAGAATTAAACAACAATATCAATAGACAATATTTCAATTCTTAACAACATCAAACATCTAAGAATTCTGAGAGAAGATTCCAAATTGTTCTCATAAATTTAAGCCTTTTAGGGAATTCTTATCATACATAAACTAGATCCAAAAACATCAATTTACAATTGTAAATACAATAGCAAAACAATCCTTCTCTTCTTCAATTACAATGTTAAATCACATAATTTAATCATCCTTAGCTTATGTGAAATCAACAAGGCATATAATTAGAAATTATAAACCGTGAAGAACAAAGAGTTGAAATCAAATACACAACTTAAACAAGTCTTGAATGAATGCAAAATTCATTAATATGTAATTGATGAAGTTCATGTACATACCGTATCCCTATCACAAGGCTAGTGCATTCTTTTCACTCTCCAAAACCCTAAGTAGGGAAAAAATGAAAACCCTTAACTCAACCAAGGAGCTCCAACATGCATGAATCACTTGAACAAGTCTTTCGAGGAAATTCACCTCCTCTTCCTCTTCTTCACCAAACATATGGGTTTCATCTTAAAAACATAATCTCAATTCTTCAAAGGATCAAATCCTAAACTTGGACTTCAAGATGCTTCGAGAAGATTAAGAGACCTTTGTGACTCCAAGAGATAAAGAGAGATACTAAGTACAAATGAAGATATAAGGGAGAGAAGAATCAAGATGACTAATGTGCTCCTTGACACATCTCTAATCATAAGATTAACAAGAATGAATGACGATAATATCCAATGTATTCTTTTCCATAAAGTAAATCCTAGTCACAAGGGGAATCTCCAACAAAGGGATTTTCTCATGAACTCTAGCAAATCACTCTAAGAGGCCAAATACAAGATAAGAGTACAATGATGATGATCAAAACAACTTTCTCTTCATGTGTGCATGTGTGTGTGTGTGTGTAAGGGAGGCCAATAAGACAATGTGGAATGGTGCCCTTACAAGAAACTTATAATAATCACATGTAGGTTTACACAAGTGAAGTGTTCCACTCCAAGGGTACACATGGAAGGCTCCAAAGTGATCTCATAAATAATAAGGTCTCTAATATGACGTAGTTCCACAAGGTGTGTCCATTCCCCTACATCACAATCCCATATAAAATCCATTACTTCTCCTAAGCTAAGTATAACATTACTTCCACTCCCCCTGTATGAAAATTGATGCAACATAACCATGCCCAAGTCAACTCCAAGCATACATACATGAATCTAATCTACCTCATGTTGTCTAGTGCTTGATGTGCTCCTCATTCTCTTTTTCCTAGGTAGAGGGATCTCTAAGTGAGTGACCCTCTCCACATGGAAATCATGAGGGATATCCCCATCATGTTGTCAATAAAACTCTAACATCCCAAGGAGGAATACCAATAAATCACCTAAATGAGGTCAAGAAACAACTAAGCAACTATCTCTAATGTGAAAATCCATTATGATCCATATCCCATGTGTCAATCCATTTTGGACAACCTATGGAATAACGATACACCATGTACCCAAAATTTCATGAAGCACCCCTAAACATGGTGTAAACACTTTTAGAATAACCTGAAAGTTAACATGGATGTGGGAATTCATATAGGGAATGTGTGGAGGCACCTTAAAATTTTAGAAAATTTCACATGAGATGCGGGGTTCCTAATTTAAGGCCCCCTCACAACACCTACTAAAATATTAAATTTTAATTACATGGGAAATTAAATGAGTATATGTAAAGGATGAAAATATAAGCATTGAGAGAGCATATGTAAAGGGCATGAATATGAGATAACAATTATATATAATGGGTAAGAATTAGGGTTTAGGATAGGGTATAAAGTTTTTAGGGTTTTCTTAATTTTTGTTTTTGTATTCTCTCCTTAAAAATTTGGGATTTTCAAAGTGGGTATTGTACGCATTGGACTTCCTCCTTTTATAGGGTACTACTTAGAATAACTTTTCAAAACCCTAACACTATTATTTTTTAGGGCATTGACCCTTGGTTTGCTTAACACATGCCCTTCAATTGAGTGTGTTGTAACTATTGATTTTCACTACTCAGTGCTTGAGAAAATTGTAAACTTTTTATGAAAATTGAATAAAAAATACAACAAAAGGAAATTAATGAGCACTTTGTTTTAAAATGACCAAGATTTATATTGGGAGTTTGAGTTGGAGGGATGATAAAAATTATAAAATCCAAATACCACTTACCACCCCTATCCACATGTAGGCTTTTACTTGGTGTCAGGTGTTTTGAGTTTTATTTGTAAACCAATTTTCAAAATGCTGACACCATTTATGGTATAATGCCATTAAATTCCACCACTTTGTCGTTTTGGTAGCAAGAAACAATAAATGCTCCAACATATGACTAAGCAAAGTATCAACAAGATAATGGAAAGTGTAAAATCTCAAAGAGGGAAATTGATGAATGTCATTTATAAATTAAAGGAAAGGAATGAAGTTTTCACCTTCATGCAATTATATGTAAGCCTCAAATTCAAACACATTGAGCCATAATTTGAATAAGAGTTGGTTTTCATAAAAAATTCTCATAGCAAAACTATTCTCAAATCAAAGTTACATTTTTATCATAGGTTTCTTCCAAAAAAATATTCATTAAGCAACATTATTCATAAAAAATTTAGAGATATATTTCCTAAAAGTAACCTATAGTAAATTATTTGCAAACATCTCAAAACAAGAAATGGCTCCTAGGAAGAAGTCAACGATCTCTCAATACTTGAGATATAAAACTTGGATTTTAAACATTTTATTGATAAAGCTAGTATGTTTTTAAAACCAAATTATCATGGAAAAAAATAGCTGAAGAAATAAGAAACTTGACTTTTTCAATATTCAATGAAAATTTAGAAAATATAATCCTTCATGAGAATGTCGTCAACATAAGCTATAGTCCCTACAATTTTTCTTTTCTTGAGTTTATTCACATGTGTTCTAAGTTTTATAACCCAATTCATAGGCTTTTAAAACCAATGTTGAGCACCCAACTATTTTATTCACAATCGAAGGAGGAGCCCACAACAAAACCAAATTGAGACAAGAACTCATTTGTACCATGAGGAAACTAGAGATTCATTATATAGGGAAGGTCCTTGCTAAACCACAAGCCAAGCATCATCCAAGGATATATCTCCATTACCCAAAGATTAGTCAAATAGAGGAATGACATAAATGGAATGGCATGAGACGATTTCCATAAATCCATTCTTTTGCCCAAGGCTCTTAGTTCAAAAAATGAGATGAACCGGCCTAGATACCACCTGTGAGAGAGTAAATGGAAGAGACACCACTTTCTCAAAATATTTAAGGAGTACAACCATTTGAGATCCCATTTAATAAGCTAGGAAAAATATTTATGAGACCAGAGATAGGGATTTTGCTGGAGATCGGGTCCTAGATTTTCTGCCACTTTGCGAAAAGGAGACCAGAGAAAAAGCCACATAACCAACTTAGCAATGGGATTTAGCTTCCTCGTGTCCATATTCCTATGAAGGGAATATAACCAATACTCAAGCACATAAAAAAAAAATAGAGTGGAGGAGCTCTTAATCATCCTTTGAAAGTTTGTGTCAATCATTATCACTATGGAATTGGAAATAAGCATACAATATTGCCCATTTCATGTGTACCTTGTTCCACGGTAGATCCATTTTTGGCTAGTTCGTCAGCTCCATTATTTAAATGTATGATTATATGATAGTCTGGTTTTTCAAATTGAGAGAGAGAGTTGAGCACTCTTGAATTCATAGGAAGAGACGAAGAGCTTATTAATTCCTTGGCTTTCGTCATTTGTTAGATGACTATCATTGAGCCTCCAAAAACTATGAGGATTGGAATTTTATTTTCTATGGCCACCTCCAATCCTTTCCATAATGTGAGGAATTCCACCATACTTTTAGTGGCAATTCCTAACTCCCATGCAAATTGAGACACTAATTTTCCACCAGGGCTGAAAAGGACCCCTCTCGCTCCTGCCTCTCCCAACAATTGATCCATTTTTGGGAATGAAAAAGTTTTGGATATCAATGACCTATAATATCTCATGATTTATCATTAGTCATCCTACTTTTAACATTTAGTGTTAAAGAAGGTTTTTCAAGGAAATATTACTTTTTGTTGTTGAATGGATTCAAGTTGTAAGGGATTGTGGCCAAAATAATGGTTACAAAATATTTATGGATCAATTTATGGCTATAGTATATACATTTTTTTAACAATTAGCCTCCTCCTAGGATGTTTCTTGAGTGCAAACATGTTCTACAAACTAATCCAAAGTTGAAATAAGGGGTTTGGTATATTTTTGAAGATCACATGGTTACAGGATTTTATGGATTTGAGTTGAAGCCTTACAAGCTTCCAATTTGCCTCACTCCTAGAATTGTTTTCCCTAGAGTACATTAAGAAAATTTTAAACTCAAATCATATTCATTTTATGTCAAAAAAATAAAAAATCTTCTTTCATGTTACTAGTATAATAGTAGAAACTGAGACAACTTTTACTATCTTTGAAAATATGATGAAATATTTTTATTTTGAAAATAATCCTTGGTTATATGACCCGTGTGATTTTATCACTTATATGGAGCTTGTAGTTGTTTATGTACCATATATCCATCATGTAAATATATGGAAAAAAATACTAGAAAACAAAGAGTCTTAGGTAGAAGCTTATTCACCTGGTTCGGGTTCGTGTGACAAGCTTAAAATTAGACAAAATTTTGACATTCTAAATTTTGATCATAAAATTTGGCATTAGATTTGACAACCTTTAAATTTCACACACACACACACACACACAAATATGTGAGTTTGTGTGTGTGTGTGTCTATATATAATGTATTCAATTTAAATAAATAACAAAAGTAAAATAAAAATGAAATATAAAATATATGAATATTGTAATTTAAGCTAATTGACTAAATTTGGACAAACTCCCACAAATTTATTTTCCTAATTAGTTCATTTTTGAGTCCATATTCAATTCTATTTAAAATTTCGTGTACAAGAACTGTTGAAAATGCAACAAGATGATGGAGCTTAGTGAAAAGAAGTTGCCTTCACTAAGTGGGCCAATAGGCTATTTTTGGCGCAAAGTCTATCTTTAGACATATGGATCATGGTCTATGAGTTGTAGGATGCTATTTGTGGATGATTGGTCATGTTGGTAAAAATAGATGGACCTCTATTTTTAGACAAATGGGCAGAGTCTATTTTTAGACTGCCATGCTAAAAATAGAACAATCGAATATTATTAGCTCTTAATAATATTTGGACTATAAACATTATCTTATTCTCTTAGAGCACTTCAGTTCGAGCTACAGATGTGGCACATGCAATTGCCAGAAGGA
>APFE030208583.1:0-45576 GCA_000404065.3 Pinus taeda
AAAAACAATTTATTTAAATTTAAAATAAAAATGAAATAGAATTTCTTATTTGATTTAATAGAGGTTTACCATGAGCAACCATATTCATTATGTCAATTTAAAATTCCTAATTTATTTGTTTATTGGATTTCTATAGTTTAATTGTTTTTGGTTTTGAAATTTTGTTGGGCATATATGTTTGAAATTTAAAATTCATTTTTAATGAAAAAAACAATTGTCTTTTGAAAATTCACTTCACTAAAATCTTGAAATAAAAACTTTAAAACATAAAATAATTAAAAATAAAATTTATCATAGAAAATATTTATAGTAAACATGTTAATATTGTAGATAATGTATACAAAAAAATTATTAAAGCCTAATCTATAGTTTTTTCTTGGCGGTTTTCTAAGTTGTTTTAAAGTGCTTTTTTGGTGGTTTTCATGGTGACTTTCAGGTCTTTTATTTTTTCCAGTTTTTATATGCTAGTTTTTTTTCAAATTAATTAATTTTATTTTGTAGAAAAAATTTAAATAAAAGAGACAAAAATGATAGGAAACCTACCTCGACTTGAGCCTTTGGGTCGTTCACAGAGTTTATGGGTAGATAGATTGAGTTCCGAGTCCATCCGAGTGGAGCTTAGAAATATTTTATCAAATTCCTTTTCCTCTCGCGGTCTAAGCAAAATGACTTGTACGTGTCACGGAAAGGGTTTTTGAAGTAGAAATAACGCTCGATCAAGTTATATCTTTCGATCGACCTAATGTTTCGATTGAGCCATTAACTCGGGTTAGAAAATGACTCGATCAAGAGTTTGTTTAAATGCTTGATCAAGCTATTTTTAAGTGCCTCAAAAGCTCAATTCAACACTTAAAAATTTCTCTATCAAGCACTTAAAATTTCTTGATTGAGCATCCATTTTTCAGAAAAACACGCCCTCATTTCACCAAAAAGTGTAACCTAGCTACATGATTTGACCTTGTTGGTAATAACTCAGTTGATACCATTAAAGGAAAAGGATTTTTGTTTCTAAAAGAAAAGGTCAAGGCTGAGAATTGTTAAGTTATGGTATGTTCTATGCTTATAATAGTTTACTTCTTTTTCTTATTATATTCCACCAATTAGCAATCACATGTACATAAAGTAAAGTGCAGATAGAACATTAAACGATCGACAGAAAACAAGCCAAGACAAGAGACATAAGATGTGGCGGCTAGCCAGGGAGAAACCCCACAATGTGTGGGGAAACCCTTTGATCAAATCTTCTTTTATATTCAATAATTTAGCAGAGAGAAATAGTACAATGAATCTGATTCATATCAGCAGTAGCAAACACTAGATCAGCAGCATCAGCATTAGCGGCTTCATTATCAAACTAGGGCAGACGATATCTCACAAACCGACCGTCGGATTAACTTCATTCCACCACCAAAAGTTTCGGCTTCCAGAGGAGGTTCAGATGAACCTACAACGTAGTTCAGATGAGGAGATATTCTAGGCCATGCAGGTCAATCTTTACTTTTGTAGTTGCAGCTTCAGTTTCAACAGTTTACGGCTTCAAACTAGGGCAGTTGATATCTTGCAAACCGTTCATCGGATTGACTTCATTCCACCACCAGAAGTTGTGGCTTTCAGAGGAGGTTCAGATGAACCTACAACGTAGTTCCAAAGAGGAGATCTTCTAGGCCTCGCAAGTCAATCTTTACTTCTGCAGTTGCAGCTTCAGTTCAGCAGTTTCCGGCTTCAAACTAGGGCAGTCGATATCTTGCAAACCGTTCATCGGATTGACTTCATTCCACCACCAGAAGTTGCAGCTTTCAGAGGAGGTTCAGATGAACCTACATCACAGTTCCAAAGAGGAGATCTTATAGGCCACGCAATTCAATATTTACTTCTGCAGTTGCAGCTTCAAATTCAGCAGCTTCCGGCTTCACATGTGTGAGAGAGAGAGACCCATTTCAGTGCAGTAGAGAAGAGACTCATATATGTGCAGTAGAGAGAGAGAGATGTGATGAGATGAGTGAGTCCAAATGAGGAAAATTCCTCTTATATTTATACACAATGATGGTGGGTCAATAGATGCGACTGTTGGGCTTCTGAGCCTACATGAGTTGTAGGTCTGCTTGATAATAATTCCATAATAAAAATAAATTCATATCTCCATGAATACTTGTTAGAATCAGATGATATTTATATCAATCCTACACCTCTCGACGAGAGGAATCTAATAAAAATATTATCAGCCATGAATAAGATGACCCACATGAATTTTTTCCCTGGTTTCCAATTTTAACACTCCCTCTCAACCACGGAGAACTTCATCTGCAATCTGTCTATCGGTCATTACTATTCATCCATCAAATGCACTGCCCTGTATAGCCTGACCCTTGCCCTGCTCTGCTCAATTCTGCCTGATCTGCTTTGACTTGTTCTGCCCTGTACTGATCTGTACTGTTTTACTCTATTTTGCTCTGCTCTTGCATTGTTCTGTTCTGCTCTGCTTTTGTTTGAATTATGAAGAAGAAGAAATGATCGAGGATGTATCATACTGACTCAAAGTCAGTCTCAGAGTATGTACCATTGGTCCCAGACCAGTCTCAACCAACTCGAAGTCAGCGTCATAGTGAGAACAACTCCACTGGTGCTAAACCAGTATCATCCTCCACTGACTTAAAGTCAGTCTTAGAGTGCATACCACTGGTCCTAGGTCAGTCCCAGCCGACCCGAAGTTAGCTTCATAGTAAGTACCACTCCTACCACTGGTCCCAAACTAGTATCGCAGTCTCAGAGAGTGTACCACTGGTCCCAGACCAGTCTCAACCGACCCGAAGTCAGCGTCATAGTATGTACCACTCTCACTGGTCCGAGACCAGTACTGCACTGACACGAATTCAGTCTCAGAGTATGTACCACTGGTCCTAGACCAGTCTCAACCGACCCGAAGTCAACATCATAGTATGGTACAACTCCTACCACGGGTCCCAGACCAGTATCATTGATCCCAGATCAATGGAGGTCATCCTAGCGTAGGGAGTACGATAGATACAACGACGTGTCCATCGGTACTACTATGGTCCCTAACTTCATTTCCCTACTCATTGATCAGATGAGAGGTACTTCCCATGAGTCCCAGACTGCATGGGTAGGATGCCTCGACAGGAGAACTAATCAATCCTGTCCTCACAAGAGAACACATCAATTCTGCATCAATCAGAGTGCGTACCGCTGGTCCCATACCAGTCTCAGCTGACCCGAAGTTAGCTTCATAGTAAGTACCACTCCTACCACTAGTCCCAGACCAGTATCGCAGTTTCAGAGAGTGTACCACTGGTCCTAGACCAGTCTCAACCGACCTGAAGTCAGTGTCATAATATGTACCACTCTCACTGGTCCCAGACCAGTACTGCACTGACACGAAGTTAGTCTTGGAGTATGTACCACTAGTCCCATACCAGTCTCAATCGACTCGAAGTCAGCATCATAGTATGATACAACTCCTACTACAATCGTCATGGAGAACACATCAATCCAGGTTTCCATGGAGAACACATCAATCCAGGCCTCACAGAAGAACACATCAATCTTGCTACAATGGAGAGCGAATCATCCTGTTCCACAAGAGAGTGAATCATCTTGTTCCACAAGAGAGAAAATCATCTTGTTCCAGTGCGCACCAACCAGGGGAGGATGAGTCACCCTGTGGTCATATGTTTCTCTAGTAGGAACCGCAAGCTCTCGGAGCTCCCAGAGCTCAATGTATGCAACATGCAGGACCCTTGTACAAGGGTTTCTTGCCGACTCCAAGTCGTTTGGGAAAATCATAGATTAGATCTTTCCTCGGGGCTTTGAAAAGGTGTATCAACTTGTACATCATCTTAATGTGATGGAGCCTCCTTGCTCATCGACTTACCATATCCCAGATGATGTCTATATGCTGGAGCAATTGACGAATATGGGATTCCTCAATAATCAAATCCCACCTTTGGTTGTTACAGAGAATCACAGTGGTATCCAATGTAAATTCAAATAGCTCACCGAAGAGCTTTCACAACCAGACTGCCTCACACAAGGTCATGCTAGTAGCAATATATTCTGCTTCGGCGGTGCTCAAAGCCACAGACTTCTGCTTCCTGCTCATCTAGGATATCGAAGCAAATCCCAAGGTGAAACAACACTCGGAAGTGCTCTTACGGTCTGCCACACTGCCTACCCAATCACCATCAGTATATCCAAGCAGTCTTACATCTCCGACAGTGTATCTTAACACATTGTACCATGAAGATATCTCAGAAGATTCTTGGAATCAATCCAGTGAGGCTCAACCAAATATGAGCTCACAATGCTAACTACAAAACATATGTTCGGATGGAGGTTCACTAAGAACATCAATGCGAATGAGTTTATGAAACTCAGAGGCATTTACCAAATCTGGTTTGACATCACTACCATATAACTTCTAAAAGTTAAGATCCTCGAGGTAGTCATAGGCTTGTAGTCCACCATATCCAATATTTTCAGAATCTTCACCACATATTTTCCTTGAGACAAGAAAATTTCCCTTGGCTTTTGCCACACTTCAAGTCCTAGGAAATAGTGCATCAGTCCTAGGTCCTCTATTTCAAATTCAGAAGCCAACTCCCTCTTACATTTATGAATGAGAGGGTGTGCATCTGTTAGAAAGAGGTCATCCACATATAACACCAGTATGATATGTTTATCATCTTCAACCTTAAAGTAAAGGTTAGGATCGACTTCACTCGTAGTGAATCCCAACTTCATCAAGTAGTTGTCGATCCTCTCATACCATGCTCGGGGTGCTTGCTTCAGCCCATAAAGAGCCTTCTTCAACCTGCATACATGAGATTTTTGATCATAAATCTCAAATCCTTCGGGTTGCTCCACATAGACCTCTTCTTTGATCGAACCGTGTAAGAACGCGGTCTTGACATCCATCTGATGCAAGTTCCATCTTTTTGAAGCCACAAGGGCTATGATCAAGTGGATGGTCGTATATCTGGCTTCGACACATCCCAGACATACACCTTCTTCCTCTACTCAGAATTCGGGCATCCCTATCACCATTTGTCTTACACCGAGTATAGCTTTATAATGAATGGGGGTAAACCTCTAATGCCAAAGTTCGGACTGAAGAGATGTGTCATAAGATATGACACCTAGCAGACTTCCATTGACCTGATATAATGAATCAACACTAAACCCAAGAGTAAAGGCATCTTTAACATTATTTTTCCATATACATACCTTGCCATTGCTGAAGGTTACATTGTAGCCTTTGTCTTCCATTGTCGAGATGGACACTAGGTTCTTTTTGAGGTCAGGTACATTCAGACTTTCTAGCCTTCTTGAATGGTTGTCCTCTTCCTCGATCCCCAGCTCTCCTTGATCTTCAAGGGTTAGATTGATAGACATCTTCCATTTGTGATAATCAGCTTCTCACAGAGCTTGTCTTCAATAGGAAAGAGTGTTGAGGACCCCATAGTTCTTTTAGGATAGCCTTACCAATATTCTCTTTGATGATTTCTCGTGCTCTTGCTCGGGCTTTGTCTTCACCTGAGCTCTGATACCATGTTAAGTTATGGTATGTTCTATGATTATAACAGTTTACTTCTTTTTCCTATTATATTCCACCGATTAGCAATCACATGTACATAAAGTAAAGTGCAGATAGAACATTAAACGATCGATAGAAAACAAGCCAAGACAATACACACAAGATGTGGGGCGGCTAGCCAGGGACAAACCCCACAATGTGTGGGGAAACCCTTTGATCAAATCTTCTTTTATCTTCAATAATTTTGCAGAGAGAAATAGTACAATGAATCTGATTCATATCAGCAGTAGCAAACCCTAGATCAACAACATCAACATTAGCAGCTTCATTATCAAACTAGGGCAGCCGATATCTCACAAACCGACCGTCAGATTGACTTCATTCCACCACCAAAAGTTTCGGCTTCCAGAGGAGGTTCAGATGAACCTACATTGTAGTTCAGATGAGGAGATCTTCTAGGCCACGTAGGTCAATCTTTACTTCTACAGTTGCAGCTTCAGTTTCAGCAGTTTCCGGCTTCAAACTAGGGCAGTCGATATCTTGCAAACCGTTCATCGGATTGACTTCATTCCACCACCAGAAGTTGCGGCTTTCAGAGGAGGTTCCGATGAACCTACAACATATTTCTAAAGAGGAGATATTCTAGGCCTCGCAAGTCAATCCTTACTTCTGTAGTTGCAGCTTCAGTTTCAGCAATTTCCGGCTTCAAACTAGGGTAGTCGATATCTTGCAAACCATTCATCGGATTGACTTCATTCCACCACCAGAAGTTGTGGCTTTCAGAGGAGGTTCAAATAAATCTATAGTGCAGTTCCAAAGAGGAGATATTCTAGGCCTCGCAAGTCAATATTTACTTCTGCAGTTGCAGCTTCAATTTTAGCAGTTTCCGGCTTCAAACTAGGGAGAGAGAGAGAGCCATTTCAGTGCAGTATAGAAGAGACTCATATCTGCGCAGTAGAGAGAGAGAGATGTGATGAGATGAGTGAGTCCAAATGAGGAAAATTCCTCTTATATTTATACGCAACGTTGGTGGGTGAATAGATGCGGCTGTTGGGCTTCTGAGCCTACATGAGTTGTAGGCCGACTTGATAATAATTCCATAATCAAAATAAATTCATATCTCCATGAATACTTATCGGAATCAGATGATCTTTATATCAATCCTACACCTCTCGACGACAGGAATCTAATAAAAATATTATCAGCCATGGATAAGATGACCCACATGAAGTTTTGCCCTGATTGCCAATTTTAACAAGAATGTATTATTTGTTGATGGGCTAAGACATAACTTGTTAAGTGTTAGTGAAATGTGTGATCAAGGGCACATAGTTATTTTCAGATCAAAGAATTGCATGGTAGCAAATTTGAATATAGGTAAGATCATAATCAAGGGAACCATAACTCCAAGCAATGTATATATCCTAGGGGGATAAATAGCATTGTTTCTTGAGCAAATATGAAGAAACATGGCTTGGGCACAGAAGGTTAGACCACCTCAGCTTTTCCCAATTATACAAATCAAGTAGGATGGGAGTAGTTCATGACTTGCCCAACATTTCTCCACTTGAAAATAACATTTGCAAATAATGTCAATTTGGTAAGCAATTGAGAGTTCAATTTAAAGCTAAAGAAGCTACTAATAATTAAAACCCTTGGAACTTTTCACACTAACTTATTTGGATCTATGAGAAAGAAGTCTCCTCGTGGTGAAAAATACTTCATTTTATTGATTGATGAATTTACAAGCATGTGTTGGGTTGGTTTGCTAAAGTATAAAGATGAGGCATTTGAAAATTTTGAAATATTCAAGGATTTGGTAGAAAATGAATTGGATCTAAAAATAAAATGTCTTAGATATGATAGAGGAGGAGAGTTTATATCATATGAATTTTTCAATTTTTGTGAAAAACATTGCATCAAAAGACAATTTTCCATAACTAAAACTCCTCAACAAAATGGAGTGGCAGAAAGAATGAACAAAATAGTTGAACAAATGGCACATTCCATGCTTGATGAGTTAGGAACACTTCACACCTTCTAGGGAGAAGGAATACAGACAACCATGCATATACTTAACAAGGCTCATGCTCGAGTAAAAAATCATAAAACTCCATATGAACTCTAGTATGGTAAACTTGCAACTTACAAACAATTTAGAATCTTTGGAAGCAAATGTTTCATAAAGAAAAATAATGATAAGCTTGGAAAATTTGAATCTAGAGTTGATGAAGGAATACTACTTGGATACTCTTGCAGAAGCAAAGGACATAAATGTTATAATAAAAGGCTTCAAAATACTGTTCAAAGTATAGATGTTATGATTGATGAAGCATACATAGGTACCAAAAACGAAGCATAAGAAGATGAGGAACCTCTCCCTACTAAAATCCAAGAAGTTGTAGGAGAAGAAGGAATAGAAGCATTAGAAGAAGGATATGAAAATACAAGTACGACAGAAAAGACTCCCTCAAGTTATGTTCAGAATAATCATCTTAAATCTCAAATTCTAGGTGATAAGGAAGTAGGAATATAAATTAGAAGAACTTTTGTTGGATCATCTAGTCACTTAGCCTTGCTATCCACAATTGAACCTTAGAATGTGAATTAAGTAAGCAAGGGTGAATGTTGGGTTAAGGTGATGCATGAAGAACTTAATCAAATAGAAAAGAACCAGACATGGGAACTTATATTAAGGCCTCATAAAAAAATGTAATTGGAACAAAGTGGGTGTTTAAAAACAAATTAAATGAAAATTGAGAAGTAATTCGAAACACAACAAAAATGGTATGAAAAATATATTGTCAACATAAAGATATAGACTTTGAAGAGACTTCTGCACATGTAGCTAGACTTGAAGCCATAAGAATATTCCTTGCATCTTCCAGCTTTCATAAATTTAAGGTATATCAAAGGGATGCTAAATTTCGATTTTTAAATGGGGATCTAGAAGAAGAAGTTTATATTAAACAACGTGAAGGATTCATACTTGGAAATGATAAAATTATTGTTTGCAAACTTAAGAAGACATTGTATGGATCAAAACAAGCTCCTCGTGCATGGTATTATCATCTTGAAAGGTATCTTCAAGAACAAGGGTTTAAGAAAGGATCTACAAATAGCAACTTGTATACTAAATTTGGAAAACAAAAGCTTTTAAGAGTAGTAGTTTATACAGAGGCCATCACATTCGGAAGCAATTTTGAATCTATGAGTCAAGGATTTTCTTCAGCCATGCAACATGAATTTGAAATGTTTGTACTTAGTGAGCTAAAGTTATTTCTTGGTCTTCAAATTCATCAAACTAAAAATGGTATCTTTCTCTCTCAAACGAAGTATCTTGAGCCAATTATGAAGAAATATGGGATGGAATATTGCAAACATGTATGTACACCAATGGAAACGAGGTGTAATCTAAGCGGGAAAGATGATTTTCCTACAGTTAATCAATCTAAATAGGGATCTATGATTGGAAACTTGATCTATATTAGATGTGCAAGACCAAACATTATGCATGCAGTTGGCATAGTTGGATGATTTCAAGCAAATCTTAAGGAAATTCATCTCTAAGTAGTCAAGAGAATATCCAAGTATCTACAAGGCAATGAAGATTTTGGTCTATGGTATCCCAAAAATCAAGACTTTTCACTTCATGTTTACATAGATGAAGACTGGGTAGGTAATATTGATGACCAAAAAATTACTAGTGGAGGAGAATTCTATTTGGGTCCTCGTTTAGTTTCTTGGTTTAGTAAGAAACAAAGTTCTATCTCTTTATCAACTGTTGAAGTAGAATATGTTATTGCTTCCTCTTGTTGTACTAAACTTATACGGATGATCCAACCATTGCAATACATTAGATTCACTCGCCCTCAACCTATACCTATTCTCTGTGACAACATATTGCCATAAGTATCTATAAAAATACAGACACGCACTCCAAAACTTAGCAAATCCCAATCAAAGACTATTTTCTTAGAGAGAAAGTTCTTGAACAAAAAGTCAAGTTGGAATATGTTCCTTGAAAGGAACAAGTTACAAATTTGTTTACCAATCCTCTTCCACATGATTCCTTTGAATATGTCAAACAAAAATGGGCATGATTCCCGCCTCTTCACTCTGATAAGTGTTCTAATAGGCATGGCGTTTTCAAGGGGAATTGTAGCTATAATCACCAACAATTTACTTTATGTATGTGGATCTTCCGAAAGACAGTTGCATGTATATGTGATTTGTGATCTAGATAGTCATGTATGCCTCTCATTAATGAAAAAGAAGTGGCACAAATTTAGGGGGAGCTTCTCATATGCTTCCATCAATTATTATTAGCTTTCATGTTCTGATATTCACTTGTTGGAGACTGTTAATACTACGCATGTACTGCTAAAGTTATATCTTGATGTTGATGAAATAGTTCTTTGGTGCATATGTTGATTGATGAGATGGATGTGATAAAATTTGATGGTTGAAAGTTGGCACAGGTTTAGGGGGAGCATCTTCCATGGTTCTAATAGTTCATTGTTGGCATTATGATTTCTTGAGTATTGATTGTTGTGCGATGGGTTTATGATGAGTACATATCATTTTCACTCTATGGTTGTTATTACTAAAAATAATTATTTTGTTGTCATTATGTCAGAATGATACTTGATCCCCGTACTGCAGTTACATCATTGATTGTCGATACTTCTTAATACACTTGATGAGGAAAGAATGATGCTTACACTATCTTGTCTTACATATAAGGATGTTCATGTTGTTATCTACATTGATGTTATCATATGACTATGTTGCACATTCCTATATTGTGCATGATCGATGACTATCATTGTCTTGCTACTTCACTGTTGAGGTCCCAGTTTTTGGGTCTAAGTATCATATATGCATCTTGATGTAAAGGTCATGAAAATACCCATGTTTTTAGTCATTATAAAATTCATTCATGAATGGGCTATTGGCATCAAGTCATGTCATGTATGTAATCCCATTATGTTCGGACATTGATGTAACATTTGGTTCCAATATGTAAACCCAATATGTTGGGTGTCTAATGTAATCGCGATTCATTGGTGATAGGAAAAGTCATATTTTGTTGAGTCATAGAGTCTTGTACTCTTTTGAATATATTCATCAAGTTTAACATATGCTTAGGGGGAGCATGGTCAATATAAATATTTCATGATTCATGTTCAACAGATGAGACCTTCAACAATTTGCAAGGGAAGTACTTCATTTAGCCTGATTTTTCCATTTTCCCTTGATGTCAAATGGGGAGAGAAGACTTGATGTTTGGAGAGAATTTTTGTGGTGTTTGCGGGTGGTGTCCAAACACCAAAGTGGTTGTCATCAAGTCCAAAGGGGGGATATTTTTTCATTATGGCTAATGTGTTGTCCTTGATAAAACCTACTTAATAAATATGTCAACATTGTGATAATATGATGATTATGGAACTTATGCAGATTGGTATAGATGCTATAGAGGACATGGACAAAGAAATGGAAATTCTGTTATAGATGGATGACAAAAGTGAAGTTTGAGAAAGTATATGTGGTTCCTATGAAGAAGGGTCATGTACATACATGGGTTTTGTGAGTAAAAGTCGGGTACATAATCTAAACCATGGAAATATGGATATAAGGGGTCATTACCATGGTATTGACCCATAGTAATTGGAGTGACAACTTTCATTTGATCCCATGAAAAATACTAACAACATTACCAAAGGATTTACCTAAGGTATTGGCTAAGGAAAAAGCTATTTAAGGAAATCTAGGTCAAGGTGTTAGGTGTGCAAGTGAATGAGTTATCATATGTGATTTGATCTGAAATAGGTGTGAACCAGGGAGCATGGAGAAGACTCAAATATGATAGATATGAAATTATAACAAACCTTAATTAATACACTTGCTTGATTTGATTATACATGTAGCTATTAATAGTAGATATGTGGCTATAATGATGTTGTAATTTGGATATGTGACAATAAGGTTTGTAGAATGGGAATTATGTTTGTAGTGGAAATTTTCAAATATGTATCTAATTTTGTTTCTAAATAGTAGCATACATACACATAGCTATATCAGAGTAGTTGCACATATATTCTGTGATGTGTTTTTTAGTATGCTGAGATATGTATGCGGGTGTATCATAGTATAAACATGCATGTATGTTTTTATGCTAAATAATTTTCATGTATATATTATGAGTTAGATCTTGTCAGGGTTTGTGGTACTGCTTGATGATGACAGTTTATGGTGTCTATTTTATTTGTTGTTGTATGTCAATGATGTATATGATATATGTTTGAGAGTGCTTGTTGGGTTCGAATATTGGTTGGTAATGATTTCATAGTGTAGCAACCTTTGATTGATTTAGTGGTCTATGATTGGTTCAGTGCTTGATTTAGTAAGTGGATCAATGTTACAATGAGCTAAATGATTAAGTGTTCAGTAATATGATATCTATACCTATTTTTATGTAGAGGAAGCACATATATATGAAGGTTCTATTAATATTAGTTGTGTATATATTCTGAAGTTCATTTGTTCTAGTTGGGTTCTAGATTTAGTGGCTTGATACTTTAGAGATTCAATAGTTCAAATTTGTGTTTCAATATTCAAGTTTGGAAATTGGTTTGGGCGTATTGCGAGTCAAGTATGAAAATTTGATGAAAGGTGGACTACAGGCTTTGATGATTGGTTGACAGGTGGATCAAGTGTGAACTTTTTTGAAATGAGGTCCACAAGGTGTTGAGGGTTTCAGCCTTCATAGTGGGAGTAGGAGCTCCCTTCTAGTAGGAGTCAAACAAGATTATGGGGTTGTAGCTCCCTTCTAGTGTGTGCTGGAGAATGAGTGGAGGTTGTAGCCTCATGGAGGTGGATGCTTGCTTACTGGTAAGAGTCTGCACCAATACAAAATGTAATGAATATTTTCTTATATAATAATAAATAAGACAGAGACATCAACAACAATGGTTTTCTCCCACATTGGGTTTCCACCTAAAAACTTGGTTTTCTATGTGTGTTTCTTATGTGTTGTAATTTATCTTTTTTTACTACATTCTGAAAGGTGAATGAATTAATAATGCATTGGTTAACTCACTAAAGGAAGATATGTCAAATTAAGTTAACTGCATATACATTGCCTACATTCATAAGAGTCGAATACATACACTCATTTCATGAATAACAATAGCATACATAATTCTAAATATAAAATGAAAAGTGAAAAATATTGAGGCTCTTGTGACAATATGAGAGGCCATGGAATAAGGGGAAATATGTGTTGTAGAGAGAACAAAAACAAGAGGATTAGATTCTAAATTCACTTTGATGTAGATTTTGAAGAGTTTAACCAACTCACTTAGATTGGCCATCTCTATCTGGGGGACCTCCACCTCATCCATCTAATCCGTGGAGCTCATAAAATATACCATGGCCTCATCCCAACTTAGTAAAAATTCTACAATCACCACTCCAACGACAACCCCTTCAGTTTGATACATGGGATCCTAATACCATTAGACTACCATATGGAAATGTGTATTGGCCTTCTCCTTCACATCACTCAATGCCTCCACTCATCATTACTTAGTGTACGCCTTTATTTTTCTCACAAGTCATGTCTTAGTGCCATAACCAACTTTTTCATTCATCAACTCGCATAGTAGTAAGCAAATTTCATCAACCTACAACACCTACGCACTCCTCTTCAGAGGTCGCCTCTTAATATACTCATATGAGTGCATCATGGACATGTTGGAGGAGGGAGGTCTGCTTTGAAGACATGCACTTGGAGGTACCAGGAGGGAAAGAAGAGAAGAGTAAAGGAAAGAAGAAAGAAACTAGCCATAGTAGATGTCCAAAATTAACATGATGCTATAGTTTTAGATTTATGTTTATCTACAACATACCTTTTTAGCATACATTTTTAGCATACTTTTATTTTGAGACACTTTATTTTGGACATAATAAATTCATTCTAATGATATAACTTTTGCGAGGCAAAAGGTGTTTTTGCTTGATTATATGTGATGAATGGCTTGATATTTTATTATATTTATGCTTGCATTTTGTGATGTTATGGTTATACATGTTATCTTAATGGAGTCACATTGGTGATTTTTTATTTATGAGATATGAGGGGGACCCCACTAATTATATATATACATATATATAACTCCTTCAAATTCATCTTCTGAATAAAAAAACACATTTTAAGTAAATTAATCTAATGATTTAACTAATTGCCAAGACAATTGTATTCTCAGATTATCAAATTATCCAAAGAGAGTACAGATTTACAAGACAATGAAGGGAGGGAGAATAAAAATAATGAGAGGTATGCACTAGTTGAAAAATGTTGTCATTTTCCCTCTCATTCATATTTCTCTTAAGTATGTTTGAGTACAAAGGGCTAACATGTTTGGTGAAAGTAGAATTTTTCAAGGAGTGGTAAGGAGAAGAGCAAGCCCATCTTTTCTCTAACAAGATTTTTTCAAGTTATCAATTGCTTTCTTACATCATTTTATGTTAATAGAAGGTTTGATGTTTTATGTCAATGCTAATTAGCTAATTTTTTGCATAATTTTTCACTCATTATATCATATGAAAGAGGTTCCAAAAAGCATGCACATGTTGTTTACATATTAGTCATTTTACAGAGACATTTTTGAACTGAATTATGATCAAAATTCTGGTACGAATGAACCAAATAACAAGTTGTATTATATATTCAATATAAAATCAGCTTTAGACAACCATTCTTTTCACATATTTCTTTACAAAAATACATTTTTATTCCATCCCCTCCCATGTCATTCGTGCCATCTTGCACCATTGATTTTGATGTTAAATGATTGAAATATTGTCTACCATAATATTTTCATCCTATGTAACCATTCATAACACTCACTACAATTGATTTTCATATGTATTTGTTGTTTCATGTGCTTTCCTGGGATGATTTATTATTTCAGTGCTTGGAATCATGCATATATTTATGATTTATTATTCTAGTGCTTCCAATCATCCATATATGTATGATTTATTATTTTAGTGCTTGGAATCATGCATATATGTATGATTAATTTATTTTCACCATGCATAACTTAGCACTAACTTGTTTTCATGTTAAGTTATGAAATGATTTAGAAAACATACAATTCACATGGATGCTAAAACCATGAGTAGATCATTAAGATGGCTTCCTCGTTTACATTTTCTGTATTGTCATGGATCACGAAATGTATCCATTTGAGGTTCATTACATTTGTATTCAAGCACATTAATCCATGCAACATCTTAGGTGAAGCCTTTAGAATAGCTATTTGTCATCACCTCAGCCAGAAGAATCCATTCACAAATACAATAAATTTCCATACCTCCATTTGGGCCTTTTTAAGTCTCTCTTCCATGGAATAAAAGGGCACCAACGTCTTGGTCAGAGATTTCTTGAAAATGTCCACTGCAAACATATCGGGGTTGCCAATGGGATTGTAAAAATACGCTGTTAAGAGAATGTGTTTTAAATCAAGTCCTCATGCATCATACAACTAATTTGAATCCTTTCAGTCTTTTAAACAAATAATTTGAATCCTTTCAATCTTTTCATTCTTCAAAGTAATTTATTATGATATGAATTAGATCTTAGTGCATTACATAAACACGTTCCAATCCTTTCAAAAAATTAAATCAAATCCTCATGCATCATACAAAGAATTTGAATCTTTTCGTCTTTACTAATTTATTGTTACTGATAATTTGAATTTCAGTAGGTCTGTTGAAGTTGAAGTACATTTCATTTTAGGATTCCCTTGAGTGGGATGATAACATGGAGGCTGAGGCTGGGTTGACATCTAAACTGAAGGGGAGGACACTGCAGGTTCTTCCCTAGAACTAAATAACAACTGAATAACAGAGCAGCTGTTTCTCTCGCTTCAGTATTGGTTGATTCATTCTAGACCAAAAGAATAGGAGGAGCTCAGATAAGGTCATCAAGATTTTTAGGTAATCATGGGTAAACCATTCATACCACACACTCCAGTTGAATTTCATATGTATTTATTGTTTACTGTGCTTTCATGGGTTGATTTATTATTTCAGTGCTTGGAATCATGCATATATGTATGAATTGTTTACTTTCACTCTGCATAATATGGTGGCATGTTCACTACCTACCGAGGTTCAGTTCTCCCAATAGGCATGAAGAAGCAGCTCGGACTGGGTACGAGTTCGATGTTTATCGTTGATGTTGAAGAGTCTCCCCATATTGCGGAAACTTAGCCAAATGGAAGTGCTTGCCTACATATTTTCAATCATTGAAGATTGTTTTGGAAGTGCAAGTGAGATTCCTGTGCTACCTTATCTCTTTGGACTAGGTGTACTATTTCTCTTGAGTTCAAAGGAAGCACTACCAAAAAAAATGCAATCAAAGTGAAGGTGAATAAGTAAAGTTGAACAAAGAGTGTGATAACAAAACTAAAAGAAAGTAAAGGTGAATAAGTAAAGTTGAATAAGAAGTGTGACAACAAAAAGAAGTATTTGAATTTTCGCTACATGCATCTCTTGAATGATCCTTTTAAGTTCAATTCCAAATCCAAGATGAGTGTGAATGAAGGTGGAAGTGTAGATGAGGGAAAGGCATGCCCTAAATATTCTTTTGTTTTGTGCTAGACAACCTGTACATCTTCTACTCTCCATAATGAGGGTATTGGATGGGCTTGGGATTGATGTTCAACAAGCAGTAATCAACTGCTTCAATACATTTGCACTAGATGTATTTTGGGTAGAGGTAAGAAAATGCTTGAATCGAATATAGTGAAGGTCAAACTTAATAATTGTGAGGTCAAATTAAGCTAATGGTGATGGATGAATTTATAGACTTCAAAACCCAAACTCTAGATTTACTTCCATGAAAGAAAATCAAGAAGACTTGTCTCAAAAAATACGAAAGGATTGTGCAAGTTGAGGGGAAGAATTACCTCTTACTAAATAAAACATTAAAACTTGGAAGCTTGTGATGGAAAACACTTGGAATGAAAAATCTAAACAAGGCATCATGGAGAGATAAACAAGTTCAAAGGGTGAGAAAACATTGTAAGATCGTGCTCCACAGGCTCATAGAAGCCAAAGTTCTTCGAGTGAAGTGCCACTATGGACTTGGAAGCAATGATTCCATCTTATTGTCATAGGATTCTCTTGCACTAGGGTACCTATTATGAGCTACTCATAATGACTAGGTCTAATTGGATACTAAGGAAGTGGATTTGCACCTGGCCTTAGTGGAAGATGGCCTTATCTAGCAGTTGGTATAAGAGGTAGTCTAACATGTAGTTCTAGACGATGCTATGAATTTTGTGTCTATTAGTCATTTCATCATGTTGCCTTAGTTGTTTTTGTTTCCTCTTTGTTTGAAAGTTATGTGATGGTTCATACCTTGCCAAGTTGCAACGTCATAAACAAGGCATCAACTAATCAATATTTGCTTTCTATATTATGGAACTAAATATTTAGCCCTCAAAAACCACAATTAAACCTGAATGGAAATTTAATTCTAACAAAATAATAGTTAATGCATATATACTTAAATAAAACCAGCCTGCTTGTTACACAAGTACAAGATCTCATAAAATTTTGTACATAATTGTTTCAATAACAGAGTTTTTGTGTACGACATTCCTTACATTCCTTACAACAATTGTTACAATTCTATTCTAATATCAATTTAGTATTGTCTATGCCCTGTAGATTTCTATATCTCAAAATGTCACATCATAGGTGTTACTCTCCATCTATCATTGTATTAGCCTTAATACAGATTTTATAAAATAAGAAAATATTCCAGTATTCATTAAAGCATCTGAACTATGCATCAAAGAAAAACTTACTTGGATCTTTGTTGATTCCTATCTTTGAAAGAAAATCTGCTACCTGGTTCTTCTGCCTTATATATGTAAGAGAAGGAGATGTGTTGAAAAGTACTTTTACATCAATGTCAGTTTTAATAATAATCTAAAAGTTCAACCACTCATAACAATATACTACAACAACTGAACTATATGGAAATTATCAGGAAGTTATAAAATAGAGAAAGAAACCATAAAAGGAAGAATATATTAATGTACACTTTACTCCTAATTTATGAATTGCCATCAGAGGAATGATAAGACTAGATAAAAACAAAATACATCTAGTCAGTTCAACAACAACTTTGATATTGCAAGCAGATGAATGAACACAAATAACATCCTTCATATACATTCAACATCTTTGTATTTCAAATAAAAAATAAACCCTACTCAAACTAATTAATGTAACATCTAACATCTAAAAAGCTAAACCCTACTCTAACATCTTTGTATTTCAATCTGATAATATTACTGAAACAATAATTAGGCACGTTGCTGCCTGTAAACCAAAAGTAGGCCCTTAGTTGCCAATGATAATAAACGTAAAACGAAACCAAAGTAGGCAATTAGTTGCCTATAAACCAAATCCATTCTTTTGTTCATAACAAAAAACAAGCAAGAAAATGATGAAGACTACATCCAATAATTACTAATTGGTCCTAGCTGCCTTTGCGCACCCTACTCGTGTATTTTTAACTTCTGACAGATCGTTTTCAAACGCCTCAATTAACTTTTCAAAATGGGCGGCAGTTGACTTTGTTAGCTCTTCAAGTCTTATAAAGACGTTCTTCAAATCCTTCAAAGCCTTTTTCCCAATCTCAGTATCAGCTTCAGCTTGAAGGGCACTGTCTATATGCTGTTGCAGTTCATCTTCAGCGCATTGATGAAGTCGTTCTAAACCATTTTCAGCTTCATGTTGCAGGAATTCAAATAATTCTTGTTTTAGTTTAGCAAGATCAGCATTACGATTGCCAGACGGAGTCAAATAATAACCATACGCATATGTCCATTTCAGCATGCGCCTGCATTCTGCTATCTGTAACCACGCCATTTCCACACATTTGAACCCTGTAAGCAGACTTATTGCCGTCAACATACAGTCATTCAGCCTTTTAAGTTGTACCTTTTGCGCACTCTGCCAATCAGATAAGGCCTTTCGCTCAGACTTTTCATTTTCCTTCCATCTTTCCAGATAAAATACCAATCTATTTGAAGATGCTTTCGCAACCTTTTCCTTAACATGGTCGTAGGTGGCCGAATTGGGTTGATTTCCATCATCTTTTCCTGATGTTGCAGCTTCAGGCCTATATTTGTTGCAAGTATGGCCGTCATAACCATCGTTATCCCAACTATCGTTATCCCAACTATCAAGGCATAACCAACAGAATTCAAACTCACACGGAGGTATACATTTCATTTTCATACACCCATGGTTTTTCTCGATTGGTCGTTTACACTTTGGGCACGGCTTGGAATTACTACGTATCCAGTACATGCTGAGTGCATCACCATCCTTAATTTGATCAACCCATTTTTTGACTGTGCCGCAGTCTATTGGACGATGAGACTCCTCTAAACAGTTCCAGCAAAATTTATAGGAGCAATTGCACACAACCTCCTGACTTACATTAGAAACAAAATTAACCTCCACACAGTATTTACAGTTGGGCGCTGGACACCATTTAACACTAATGTTCTGTTCAACATATGACCTCACAGCATATGTTCTATATTTCCTATTATCTTCGTCAGATAACCCCAAAGAAAAAACCATGTCTTCACTCACAATAGCACGGCATGGTGGATCTCGAAATGGACATCGTAAGTTGAGGCATGCTAAACCATCATAATTTATTGATGCGTGAATATAAGCTCGCCAGCAATTCTGGCAATATAAATGATCACAGTACTTGAGTGCCTTCATGTCTCTCATGTCGTAATCATCAAAGCAAATCTGACAGGTCGTTATCTCCTTCCTTTCTGCTTCTTTGGGCTCATGTTTTTGGCCGGGCTGCAACAATAACCCCAAAGTATTCCTCACTTTCTCCTCATCTGCAAACCATTGGTCGTTGGCATTTTCGGCATGCCAATTGAAGTGACGCAAAAGAATGGCGGTCTCGCTTTCAGTCAGAGAAAGCACATCAGAAAGGGTTGCTATAACATTGCGCTGACGCTCAGAAATGTCTTCCAAACTTAAAACGGTGTAATTCATATGTCTGCCATTGGAATCACCGGCTATTTTGTCCACCCTGCTTTCGCTTTCATCAGAAACTTCGATTTCGCTTTCATCGCTGTAACTGTCATTAGTGTCCTCATCATCATAAGACGCCATTTTAGTAAATCAGAGCCTCAGCCTTTTCTTCTTCCTTGCCTCGCAGTATCCACAAAGACAAAACACTTAAAAGAAGTACTGTTATGCAAATTAAACCCAGAGGACCTCAAATATGTGAAGAATCTCTGCGCGCTGCACGCTTTTATACTAAATCAATGCTTGCTTCGCCTACATTTATAGTCATATATTTTGGTGCCTATATCTAAAAAATCAAAAGCCGACTTTGTGATATTCTGCCCTCAAATGTAATTTATCCGATGATATGATACCGATTCAGTGTGTTGATTTGATATTTTAATTGTTTTTAATAATTAACTGTGGTTTATATTTTAGGTAATTGAAAATAAATTATTGGAGTGTTTGTTATAATCTGGAAGTTTCAAACCAACAAGCTGAAAACCTTAGGTGCCATCGTGCCAAATAAAACCACATAAGCACCCCATTGCGCCAAAAAAAAATCCACATCCTCACCATACCGAAGAGGTTATATCCCCGTGTGAGGTTGATAGAAGGGCTCACTTCATTTTATTTATTTTTAATTATTAAACAACTTTCTAGTCCTTCAAAATGTGTCATATAAGAAGTTGATAGGAGGGCTCACTTCATGGTTTGTCGTATTTTTTTTTTTTTAAGTATTAAGTAACTTTGGGTCTCCCTAAAATCTCTTAAAAGAATGCTAAAATTTATATTTTAAGAGATTTCTGCATTTTTTTAATAATTTAACAAATTTAAATGCATTATGTTAATCATAACGGTTGATGATGATAACAAAAATATATTGTTCAATTATTGTCATCTCACTTACATTTCCTCTTCCATCTTGGTTCAGAAAAGCAACCTCTCTAATACATTAGTCTAGGTCATGTTAGATTTAGACCTATAAATGTTGGTAGTCGATATTATTTCATCTAATGATTTTGAGGATAGAGAGTTGTTTTTGGAGATGGATGAAAAATGAATTTCCTCATTACCATTGGCATGTTTATGAAATCCTTAATAGGGTGGATGTTCAAGAAGATAACAAGGATTATGACTAGTCAAAATGCTTCATGGAAATAAAACAACCTAGAATCTAATCAAGGTTAGTTGGCTTAATGCTAGTTGACATAGATCAAATATGATCTTATGACCTCACCCAACCCTAAAGTGGTTAGCGGAATGTGGTATTTTTTTTTTTTAATTTCGAGTTAATAGTTCCATATATATATATATATATATCTACACACACACACACAAACACACTCACACACACAGATATATCAATCATGCTCCTCGAAAACTCAAGGACCTAGACTTCTTGTATTAGCCAAACGCCTTCTAGTTGGGTCCCACTCAATACAACACCCCACTTGCTCTCTCCCAGCCGTTCCCAAACTACACATTTAGTTACCTATCGGCTACTCTCCATTGGACTTACATGGACAAGAGACCCCTTTTACATCCTCCTCCTAAGCCCAAGCCTCCGTAGGTTCATGTTATCCCAACACCTCGTCTTTTGTGGTGACTCTTTATTCCGCCAAGAACATAGCATTAGGATGATCTAGTTATGGATCCTCCCTCCATTAGTGAAAGCTCTATTGGGATACGTGCATGGCCATGCAACTGACCCACGTCATCTTGTTCGGTCCCTTCCAATGCACTACCAGAAGCACCCTTTACTTCCCACCAAGTTTCACTTACCGGGCTGGCATGGATGGTGGGGTCGTATGGCCTCTTCCCCATTGGTCTGCTACAACCAACTACCTGCTGCCACCGTTCCCATTCCCACGTCATCCCACTCGCTTCCATCTCGGTGCTTGCGATTTCCTACCCTTTTAATCCCTTTCGGGGTCATGGCGTTAGGCTTACATGGCAAGTAGGCTATCACTATATAATATACTAGTATCCTGATGAAACATGGTCTGGTCCTCAGGCAAGGTAGGGGTTGAAGGAATAATCCTCCTATCAAATTGAGAGCCATACCTTAGTTTGATGGTGAATACAAACGTCTTCTTGTGATGAGCCAAATGTTAGAGACATACATGCATTAAGCATTCTCCTTTTTCAATAGTTCTTTCAATTTCAGAGCATTAGCTGACTCACAATATGTTAATGGGTAAGTGATAGCCCTCTCTCTCCCTAACTGTCTCTCTATCTCCCTGCTTTCCTTCCTGTTCCTTGCTTCTATCATCCAACTTCTGTCACTCCTTTACGATTCTGTCTCGTTTACAGATTGGGTTTAACCGTCGTTGGTTGGTTCCTCGACTCCCTGGCTCACCATTCGATCCTTGTTGATTGGCCAGATGGAAAAAAAAAAGATATGTACCCCATGCCCCCTAAAGGGACTAGGCACTGTGAACGATGGGTGCATGCAGTAAATGACAGGGCATGATATAGTCAAAAATAGAGAAAGACGATGCCTTATCTCAGGCAGATCATGATCATGATGAATATAAGAAGCATCCAGAGTACCACGAAGGTTAGTAGCACTAAAAGCAGTAGCACGAAGAGCATGATAATGAAAAGAATCATCATCTGTCAGAATACTATGATTATTATCAACGGGCTGATAAGCGACCGTATTCAAAGCCTAAGTGTGAAAAGTAATATAATAACCATAATCCTATGCTATGAGTAATAATATGTATGTATCATTATCTGCAACATTTCAAGAATTCTCATTTTAGTATTTATATATCAAGGTGGGTGTTTTCGAGATTAGGAGGCATGTTGTGTGTACCACACAAACATGGTCATAGGGGCTGAAAGGCGATGGGAATCTACCACTAACCAGCCTAATGCCGGCAGAGAACCCTATTTTTTGTCAGGTTCACCACCAACTCGATTTCACTGAGAGGCTTTCAATACGAAGTAGTCGGAACACTTGTTACCTACCTTGAATACTCTCAGATCGAAATGAATGTCCATTTCCCTAATTAAACCAGCCAGATATAGCCCCTACCCATCATTATCAATTGTTGCATGGCATGCCTTGTCGTACTTATTCTCTTTAGGGCATGGCTTTTCTCTCTTGCTTGAGCGACAAAGTGGTTGTTTTCTTACTCGCTATGACAACTGGCTATAAGCAATTACAAGAGGTGTGGAAATATGGAATGAAATAATTACATCTATAGCTGCTATACCCTATATATATTAGTGTAAAAAGGAGGAAATGGAGATATATAGATGTTCCCATGTTTCATACTAGGGAATAGAATGATATATAGAGATATTAGAATATAATAATCCACACCCTATATTGTTAATTATTATTATACTTAATATTAATATTAAGTATAATAATATATGCATCATTATATTATATATACTATAATATAGGTATAAAGATATATCTTATAATAAGAGGAGACTATTATACTATGAACCCTATAATATATTATTAGTAAGTATACTAATATATTATAAGATAGGGGGACATAGGAGGTATACTAGGATATATACCCTATTATATATTAATAGCTATATAATATCATCTTAATAGTTATAATATATATCCCTATATATAAGCTATATAATATCTAAGTACGGACTAATATATATTTACCACGCCAAGTGGGTGAGCTAGTCCGAGGTAACATCCGTAGTCCCATGAGAGGTGTACAGGTGGGAGCCCAGGAGGTGTGCTATTTAGTGTGTAGGCACATGTTTCTTGGCCTGGTGGGAGTGTGGTGATCCTGCCCTGGTGGTCCTGAACTAACTGGCCTGTCCTGTTGGTTTTTTCCAGTTGTTATTGGTGGTCCTTGTCCTTAGCTAAGGTTGGCAAGGGGGGTTATGGGGGTCCCTGTAAGTGGCGGGTAAGCGGGGACTGTGTCCTATCGGTTCTAAGGTCCCTAGGTCTTATGATTAGTGTAAGTATAAGCAAGATATATCTATATCTAAATGGGCAAGCAGCAATAAATCAGCAGGTAGGTGCGCCTGTTCCCAAGGGCTAAGGTCGTTGGTGGGCAGGTTTGTTGCATATCAATAAATGCATAAGAGAAACTAGAGATTCTAGCAAGTAAGCATCCATCTATCACTGAAGCTCTAGGTGTAACATATATAAGTTTTATATCTCGATCCATCCAGCTCCTCCAGCTCCTCCGGTCAGTGGGAACACTTCATGCATGGGTTTTCAGGTGATGCACCACCTCACACTAGTTCACTTCCATCCCCTTTGGCTGCTCCTCCTGGCTAGACAAAGCAGAAGACCGGCCAACCTAGAATCCTAAAATCAGTATACGTGCACCTCCCCTCCCTAACTCACTCACTCGGGTCAGTGTCAATCTGTCCGCTCTTTCTTTTCTCACATTGGTTGTTCACTCAGCTTCAATCTATTCATCTCTTTCTTAGTTCACTCAGCTTCAACCCTTTCTTGTTCGCTCAGCGAACTCCTTTAGCTCTTTAACATCACATCACATCACTTCTTTCTATCTGTCTATCTTTCTTTATCTAGTTTGGTATAGATTTATATGGATTTATAAGCTATATAGATTGGTATATAGATTGGTATCGTAGACAGTATTGGGTATCATTATAGGTACCGGTATATATATATATCTGTTGGCAATCAATCTAATCAATCCAATCAATCAATCTCAATCTGTCTCTCCTTCCTATATCCATCACGTAGACTTCACTGAACGTCACTTCTTACAATATCCTTCACACTGAACATCACCCAAGCAATGATTGCATTATAAACATTATTATCCAACAATAAGCACCACCTTCCTTCTCTCATGCTTGTCCCTCCCTCCCCCTCCTTTTTTCCATATTGGATAAAAACCTACCTCTTCATTATTCCAGCCAGCAAGCATCCCGGTATCCAAGGCCAAGCCAAGTAGCCCATCCAAGTGGGTGAGCAAAGTCAATGGTTAAGTGTGTGAAAGTAGTAGTCCCAGCCAAGTGGTTTAAAGGATCCAAGCCAACTAGGTGAGCTAGTCCCAGGTAACATCCGTAGTCCCATGAGAGGTGTACAGGTGGGAGCCCAGGAGGTGTACTATTTAGTGTGTAGGCCCATGTTTCTTGGCCTGGTGGGAGCGTGGTGATCCTGCCCTAGTGGTCCTGAATTGATTGGCCTGTCCTGTTGGTTTTTTCCCAGTTGTTATTGGTGGTCCTTGTCCCTAGCTAAGGTTGGCGGGGGGGGGTTATGGGGGTCCCTATAAGTGGCACAATATATTAATATAAACATATTATATTATATCCCTATAAATAGTTAGGGGATATGAATAGTATAACCATATATAGCCCCTATATTATATTATACTATAGTTATATTAGGGTATATATATGTATTATAGCTACAAAAGGATATACCTATATACTATTATAAGGGGGCCTCGTACTATATTATATATACTATATTATAGGCTATATATATACCCCTATATTACTATAATATTATATTATAATATATATATTATAGTATAATAATATTATATATAGGGTTATGGTAGGTGGGGTTATAGTGATAATAATATTAGAGGGGTATACATAGGTAATATATAGGATATAGGGTATTAATATTATATAATATAGGTAATTTATTATAGACTAATAAATATATAGGGATATAATATATAATATATATATTATATATAATATATATATATATATATATATTATATATATATATATAATATAATATTATTACCTATTATAGGGTATATTATAGAATCTAAAGGCCTTGTATGTCGCATTTTAAGCAATGCTCTAATTAGACTTTTATTAAGCATTACCAATAAGTGTATAATAGGGGTTTTCAGGATTTCGACCGGCTATGATGCTCCCAGGCATGATGAAAGACTTGGGTCAATAAGAACTGCTTATTAATAATGTTCCCTCCGTTCTCGGTAAACCACTTATGATTCATCTCATTCCAAACCGTTCTTATCAACCGCTATAGCTAACTCCTCACCCGAGCATATGACTGAGTGTTCTCTGTAAGTAATAGAGGATATTAAGGAAATAATAGTATACTAACATACTAGGATACTCTATATATTACTACATTAATATATACGGTATATCTAGGTTTTATCCCTAATATTATCCCTTATAAATTAGTATACTATAATAGGAATAACCTATATATCTATATTATAAGGGATATTAATATTATTATATATCTTATATTATTATAGTTACTAATAATAATATAATATAATATATATTAAGGTATAGTATTTTAGGAGTTTATAAATATGAGTTATAGGCGCAATTACCACTCTCTATTTGTATTTGTGAAATTATTTGTAAAACAATATGAGCAAGCTTCTCTAGACTCCCCTATACCCACCCCATTTGGCGCTTCTTTTTATTGAAATCCAATCCTGTTAACTCGAGCTCAAGGTATTTTGGAGAGAGCCTCTCACATACTTCAGACTCTCCTGTCTCCTCAAGCTCATGCTTTTTTTTTGTGATTGGTAGAATGGAGCCTAATGGGAATATTCTACATTATGTAATATATCCCCTAGAATAGATATCCCTACTATTACTATAAGATATATAATAGTATTAGGGTAATAGGACTAATAGGGGTATCCCCTATATACCTAATATTAGTATATATATAATTAGGATATATATATTATATACTATAGTATGTTATGTTAGTCGAGCTATATATTAGGGTTTAGTCCTTCTACTCTAGTTATATTATTAATCCTAATAATATATTATCATATTGGCTCACTATTAATTATTATGAATATAATATTCCTAACCAGGATCTTTTGATATAGTATGTAATATCAATAGTTGGGTAGAAGATTGTATGAGCCTACATGAAGGGGTTGTCCTTCCGGGTCATAGGGTATTTGGTCGATCGCCTCACTACATTTCCACAGAATGGATTTGAAGGTTAGATATGCTCCCCACCCAGCAAGCCAAGTATACCTTTCACTGGGGGGAACAGAAAGGCATTCTAGTTTGATGGGCCAGGTAGCCATTCGCAACCCACGAAGCTATCTATTTTATATGATGCATCATGTAGACTCAATCCACAACCCAAGCAACAAGGAAGCGATTCTCAATGGGACACTTTTAGTTATGATTTACTGGTCTTGTCTGATATTTGAATTGACTCGATGGTCAGAACAACTTACTTGGCCTTGTTTCATTTACTACTTGCTTTGCCGTTGGGGAATTTCTTCAGTACTTGGCTTTGGGGGAGGGATTTGACTGTGCTGGGCCTTGCAGGATGGGATTTCATCTTGCCTTCACTTTGGGGAATGGGACAGTGCTGGTATGACTTATTGAATGGGCGTTGTTGAATTCAATTGGCTTACTTACTGGGTTAGCATTGTAGGATTGATTCCTTCTTGGGCCTTGGCATTGGGGATGGGATTAAATCCAATACTGGCATTGGTGTTGGGAAATTTATGAATTACTTTCCTTGGCATTGTGGGCAAGATGGAACAATGCTGGGATTACTTTCATTATTTCATGAGCATTCTAGAATTGATTGATATTCTTGACTAGGTTAGTGTTTGGGAATGGGCCATTGAGAGATTGAACTTTTTTTTTTCACTTCTCTTACTTATGGGATTATTGTTTTACATGCCGATTAGGATATCACTTACCAAAACATAATAAGCACCCTATTACTTATTTAGGAACTTCATATATTGACTGGTTGAACAGGCAAGCAAGATCACATGTAGCCCTTATCTTATTACTTACGTAGAGATAACACATACTCACCAAATGAGGAATAGATACCCTTACTCACACGCATGGAAGGGGGAAGGGAAGACATTAACACGACGGATAGTGTAGTGACAAGGCAGCCTTACAATCCGAACACGTAGAACATCACGACATTAACAATAGAACATGGACTCACAGAGGAGAACATCAAGGCATTACAATATGAACACGTATTGTATCTATAGCCCAACACAAACTCTCAAGTATAGATACATGTATCACAAGAAGGCACCCACAAGAGGATTAGTTATGGCCTCACAATAGGAAGGAACATGTACTCACACAGAAGGATAGAGAGAGGCACGAATAGAATGAATATATAGCAGCCTTTAGATAGACAACCACCCACACAATAAGGAAAATGAATTGGACTTTATTTCAATAAATAGAAGAATCTTGTATACAAAGAGAGATATCGAATTATATATGTCATTTCGTGATGAATTATATATGTCATTACTCTTTAAGGCTTAACCATCCGTACGAGGAGAAGAAAGACTAGTTCGTGTCTCCTTGAATATAAGGTAAGACCCCAAACAGATATTGCTACTCGGCGAAGGCAGAATGACATATGTCGAATGATGTAATTACGTATATAATGATGACTGGAACTACTGGTCGAAATGAACCAATTAGGTTTATATATGTTCATTTAGTTTCGATATCTCGATTGCATAATGACATATATAAAGAATGAAACCAATCTCTCCTCTCCTTATTAGTCGAGCCGATGGTGGCCGTATTAGTAGAGCGTGCTTATGCACCCTGACGGACCTAACTAGATCATTGACAATATTTCTCATGGAATGACCTATCTCATTACGAAGCATGGCTCTCAATATTGAGGACCAATACGGTCTCGACTGCTAAGGCCGCCATCAATTTCTTATTCGACCATAAGGGAGAGGGCCACCATCGCAGGAGAGGATGACGGGGGTAGGCCCCTCAATTTGAAGGGTGCATAAGCACGCTTGACCATAAGGCCACCATCGGTGGTGCGGTGTGAGACAGGTGAAATGCCTACTGTATCGGAAAGAATGCATCAGATGGACGCGTTATCAGGGTGAGGAACAAACCCTCGACTAATAAGGCCGCCATCGTTGCCATTGCTGCCATCAAGAGGGTGAGTAAGCGAACTCTCGACTAAAAGGCCGCCATCACCCCTACTACTTTATAGGGGTCACTCACTATTCATATGGTGAGGGAAGGTGATTGATTGCTCACCCATCAAGGGTGAGGAGAGGTACGTAGTTGCTCGACTCAAAGGTCGCCATCAATGAGTAAGTAAATGGGAATGTATGGTGAGGACTGGCACGGTGCGTAAGAACACTCGACTGTCAAGGCCACCATCGGCTCGAATTCCCTTAGTTACTTATTTGAGAGGGGGGTCACCATCGATTTCTCGCTCGACCACAAAGGCTGCCATCGCCGCCATCGCTGTCAAAGGGCCCTACTTTTTCATAGGGTTTTAATGCTCACTCGTCATATGGGTGAGGGATGGAGTCACTCACTATTCATGTGGTGAGGGAGGTCGATCAACTTCTCTCTTCGCAAGTAGAGATAGATATCAAGATGTTTCTATCTACCTCAGTCAGATGGATAAGGAAAGATGTTGGGAAGGAGTCATCTATACGCAACCGTCAATATGAAGAGCATGCCGTGTCCGCGATCCTTCCTTTCCAGGACACAAAGAGAAGTCCCCTCCTAGTCTATCATAGTGAACCTCTCCTTGCAATGGGATGAGCCCAAAAATTTGAGTGCATCTATGGCAGATCGAATCAGAGTTTCATCTGGTAGCCAGCCAGTATTTCAGCAGAGCATGCATATAGTTTCTACATTCAGTCAATCTACGCAGAGTGAATCGGTCTAAAGGTGTTTGCTGCACTCACAAGAGACTGTCGTAACCTAGTGGTGGGCAACGTACACGTGATGCTACGGTAGCAAGCCACTCTGAAGCTGACATGTCGTGAGCTTGTCACCGGTGGGTAGTACAGGGATAGGCTTGCGCTGGAATATGCCTTGATCCACTTGCCATAGGAGATGTAAGTCCCTTCAAACATAAGGTCTTTCTCTTTAGATCACCTAATATAAGCGTCTTCCATAAAAGACCTGAACCACTATCCGGAGAGGAGTAGGTGCTCTCTATAATAATATAATATGCAATATATAATATATTATAGCTATAAATTATATTATACTATATTATTATAATAATATATATTATACTATATTATAACTATATATATACCCCTATAATATTATACCCTATAATATAGTAATAACTAATATATATATATATATATAGTATATTAGGGCCTTAACAACAACTACCCGCAACAATACTAATACAGAAACTCAATATAATATATTATATAGTTTAATATATATTATTAATACTATCCCTACTAAAGGATATTAATATTATAATATTATAAGGATAATATAGGATATAATAGCTATATATAGTATAATATATATTAGGGATAATAAGTATACCCTATAGGGATATATATAGCAATATTATATTAATACGATAATATACCCCTATACTATATATAGGTATAATAGTATAATACCCCTATTATATCAATATACAGTTTATTATAATATATAAGGTATAGTATGATAGGGTATAGGGTATAGTGGTATATTATAGGGTATATATATAATATAGTATATACCCTATATACTATTATATAGTATATTATTACTTATACTATAATATATTATCCCTTATATATATATTATCCCTACTATTACTCTATATATATATTATAGTATATTATAATAGGGGTATTATCCTATAATGACCCTATAGTGTATATATTATATCCCTAATATATATTATTATATATAGTATATACCTCCGGCCATATTCCATTATAAGCTAGTAATATTACCATAATATGTTAATATCCGAGTAATATTAACATATAATATTACTGATACTATATTACGAGTTATAATTATTATAAGTGGTATAATTATAACACTTTGAATATACTTTATAGTATATTAATACGTTATAGGCCTATTAATATATAGTCTATATTTGGGATATTATATTAGTATAGGATATAGCTACCCTATATAGTTATTATTGGTATATATAGGTGAATAATAGTCCATATATTATGGTACCCTACAATGGATAACACCTTCAGGTTATTAAGGATTTAACTTCTGATGGACTTTACATGGTTCAGTCTTCCTCTCTGTATCTCTATCTGTCTCAATACCTATCCCTGATATTTCTTTTATTACTGATGTGTCCTCCGGAGGCCGAGCCCAAGTGTTAGCGTGGTAGGCATAGTTGGTCCCATCTCTTTGGAAAGTAGCTCCATCCAGTAGCATCTCCTATCTCCCATCTATGAACCCCATTTCTCTGGCCAATATCTGTATGGATCACAAAGAGGTTAATGGCCTTATGACTTGCCTACATACATGCTCGTAACTCTGACTTAAGAATTGCCTTTCAAATCGGGCCCCATCCAAATGTTAAAACATTCCCCTCAATTTCAATTAACAAATTAGGTGGTGCTACCCATGGCCCAAAGAAATCATGAGGGAATTGCCTACCTCTATACTGGATTTACCTACCTAGAGACTTTTCATTACCTACTCCTCTAGTTACCAATGTACTCTTCGGGTTGTTTACCTGCACTTGAGGGAGTTGTTTACCTGTGCTTGAGGGAAGGGAATTCTTTGACTGGCTTTTACTTTATGAGCTTACCTTAGATATTGGATTAGAGCCTGGATAGACCAGAGGTTCTTTCTTTAGACCCTTGATCCTAGATCAAAGATGGTGGAAAGTCTAGCCTGGAGAGATGGAAATAGATTACTTGTTTTCAGATTGTTACTTGTATTCATTGTGACTTGTCTAGAGGAGGGACGACTTACTTATTATTTGGGGTTTCTCACAAAGAGGAGATTGGGAGAGTTGGCTATGAGAAAGAGTATGTGAAAGCTTTGATAAGGATTTCATCTTTGTATACCTTGCATAGGGATAGACTATTTCTTTGGAAAGGATACCCTAATGTTCAAGCTTAAGACCAGATAGAGGAGCTTTATACTTGGACTTTATACCATCAGATATTTATTTTATTTATAGCGCTTAGGGAATAACATTGAAAACCCTGGAGACCAAAAATCAGAACATTACCCAACATATCATCTATGAAGAATTTCTTTAGTAGAGTGTCAAGATAGGTAGGCTGCGAAAAAAACCTTATGAAACCACTTACCCTTTTCTTTTCATAATAGACTGTACCTCAAGATAGGTAGGCTCGCTCTATCCTTGATCCTTCCTATGGTAGGCCTCCTTATGAAACCAGAATAAGACCGAGCTTAGGTGCCTCTCGATCAAACGGAGAGGAAGAATGGAATGAAGAAAATAACATATATAGAATACTTCGATTTGTCGCACCCCACCTTTATTTACTGCCCGTGCACCTATAGATCCCTTGACTAAGATAGAACCAAGCTTCGTTGCTTTCCATCTCATTCACTCCATCTCAAGTATCCGCCCTCACTTCCATGCCATCCCCTTATTTTGATCGTTAGAGCGTGCACTTGCCTCCCTACCTCTATCTCTAGACTGTTATCTCCACCGCCTTATCTCAACACCTTTGCTTGCTGAACCAGAAGCAAGGGCTGGATAGAACTCCCTCCCATTAAGGCTGGCTCTAGCTTGATCAGGCTGGCTCCGGGGTTAGTGAGGGTGGGAAAGCTTATGGTTTCATGTGACTATGACTCGTAATGGACAGATTTAGAACCCCGAGGGAGAATACGGGACATATTCTTATACGTATGAGACCTACCCTTGCTACACCTAATGGTGGTATATCTTATATAAATAGATATATATGGCCCTTTTAGGGAGCTTATATAAAGATCAACCACCTCAACGCCCTTCGGGACTTCTTAAACAAAATGAATACCACCTCAACACCCTTCGCTTCGGGACTAATATACCGAACGAAGAATGAAATGACTCAACCAGATTCTCCCTTTCCTTCCTATAGATTATCCCAAGGCAAGGATAGATTACCGGAACAAGATTGGCTGGATGATACTGGCTTCGGTCAATTCTTCCTAGATTCCTTCCTTGTACTTTCCGGATGAGAACAACTAGCTTGGACAGATGAGAATGAACTACTTATTGGTTGGGTTAGCGAGCTATTGGTTCAAGAGCTAAGATCGTTTAGCAGCCCCAGTGATTAGAACTACTTGCTTGGGTTATCACTCCTTGCTGGAGGTGAGACAAGTGAATCAATCAATCTTGAAAGCCTGCCCCACCACCCCATAAGCACCAAAGTAATCAATCTGAAAAGCCAGCCACCTATGATTTGATTCTTTCTCAGAAGCTCATTGTGTGGTGTAAGAAGAAACTATCCAATGAAATTGATATCAAGGACAATGGTATTTTGTATTATTTGGGGGGTCTAGAGGTATGGCAAGGTGAAGGTGAAGTCTTTCTTGGGCAAGGGAAGTATTTTATGGATATTTTTCAGATATTTCAAATGTTTGAGTGTAAACCCTCTCCTGGACAGTCGAGCGTGCTTACGCACCCTCACCATATGAATAATGAGTGACTCTGTCCCTTGATGACACCTATGGTACAAAATATTCAGTTTCATTTTTAGTGAAGACAATGAGTTAGTTGATCCTACTTGGCACAGGCAATTGATTGGGTCCTTTATGTACTAGGTGAATACTAGGCCAAATCTTTTTTATACAGTGAATACATTGAGCCAAATTATGGTTAAGCCTTGCTCGATACCTACCAGCTGAGATGAGAAGATAGCAGGGGAATGAAAGGAGAAGGTAGGCCTGTAAAAATGGCTATTCCTAGGAGTTTGATTCTTAGAAGCTATCCCTATAGGATTTACATCCCCTGTCTTTTGTTTGGGAGCATGCCCACCTAGAGTTAGGTGCAAGGGACTATAACTAAGAATATCATAAACTACTACTGAGGAGATATAGATAATCATGGTGATGTATATGTCATCGATCGTCTTATGAAAGGTGGGGACCAAACTTTTGGGTGCATAAAAAAAAACAAAATCTCACCATACCGAGGATCCTCCTATGAGATGGCAAAGAGGTGCTCATTACTCCCAAGAGTCAGAAATACTGAGTTGAGAAGAGGCTAGTGCATGAAATACTAAAGAAATGGGTAGTGACATCTCCACAACTAACTTTGATAGGGTGGTCGTAATACAAGTGCAAGGGAAACAAACTCTAATTTGACCTGACTCGGGCTAGAATAATTCACGGGCAGTAATAAGGAGTAAGGCCTACTCCTTATTACTATATAAGGATATATATTACCATATCTATACTATATATGGGTAAGCTAAACTATAGGGTAACCTAATAGGAACTAATCATAATATATCCTACAATAATATACTAATGGGCTAATATTATTACTAATATTATGCTTATATCATATATTAAGGGTATTCCTACTATATATATAATATTACTAATAGGATACTCTTAACCCAGATTATGAGTTTGATGTTGAGCCCTCTACTCCTAATAGGGGTCAACATCAAACTCATGAAACCCTTATATCCCTGAGGAGAACCCTAATGCAAATATTGAGCTCGTAGCAAAAAAGACTTCTACTTTTGGCTGCTAATTCAATTGGGGTTGGCTCATGCCGGATTCAGTGTCTTCTGGGGTTAGAGACAGATTGGTTCTTTATATGAGATGAGATGAGCAAAGATCTCATTAGGTGTTAGATTAGTTTTGGTTTGGTTAGATAGTTGTTTAAAGCTTAAGCCAAACCTTAGCTATGGTCCTCCCTTCCCTGCTTAGCTTAATTCAGAGCTTGTCTTTATCTCTTTTCTCTTCAGACTTATTCCTTCCAGCTATTACCTCTCCTTCTAAGCTTCTTAATTAGATGAGTGGGTAGATGAGTTCAACCTTCTTAAATAGTGGGTAAGGATAGGCTTCTACTATACCTTCCCTATAAGCCTTCTAAGTAGGTAGGTGAGTGAAACCTTCTATGTGAGACTGAATAAGTAGGTGAGTCTTCTTCCAACTACTACCTTCTTTTCCCAACCTTCTTAGCTTCTTAAGTAGGTGAATGAATGGATATGACTCCTAATATTACATGTATATTATAATATATATGATATATTATCCCTTATTATATACTATAATAACACCTTTACGATTTACCTGGCATAGGCTCACTTACCTTAACTTACTTATCACGGGCTAGCTTCCCATAGAGCAGAGCTTTTCCACCGGCTCCCAGCCAAACAACATTCACAGGCAGACCTGGAATCACACTTGCTTTCAGATGTTGCTAGGTACCACGTATTACCTATTGGTATGGCCGAGCCTCAGGATACAATTCAGAAATTAGAACCCACTGGCTAGGAAAGAATAGACTAACCTTTATAGAAGGCAAGGGGGCCAACAGACATGTAACCAAGATGGGGCCTATACCCCGAGAAACCACTAACTCGTAGAGCATAAGATTCCTCATCAGAGGTTTGAAGGTGTACTTAGATTCATGAGAAGCATAATACTTTAGCAATAAAATGCCATCAAACCGAGATAAGTTATGGAAGTAAATAATGTTAATATAACACACGGTAAAGATGCTTACCTTATTCCCATATGTTACTAGCTGTGGATTCATAATCTATATACACATAACTAGTACTAATACAATTAGCTTTGTTCAATTCCTTCTACACCCCTATTCTAAGATTAAGGATGAGCTATTAATTCCTAGTGATAATATAAAGCAATCCCCTCACATAATATATTCCCCTATAGGTAATATAGAAGGGTCCCTATGGATATAGTTGTTAGCCTTTATGGGAGGATGACATAAGTAATGGTTTATATGTCATCCTTGGATCCCTTTTAACTATTTTGGTATGGAGCACTATTTTTCTTAAGCAGACCCTTATCTACCCCATGAACCACCCTCTGAAGGGCATCTTTTGTGATCATGCCCCAGTCCCCCTTCTCCTATAAATCCCATGGATTGCATCATGGGAGTGGCCTTGTGATAAAGGGGGAGTTCTATTGTTTCAGGAGGAGGTGGATCTATAATTGAGGCATGAGGCTCATGTTCTACCTTCTTGATTATATCCTCCATTGGCACTATCTCCCCCATATCCTCCACTGTCCACCCCACATCTTCGTCCTCATCCTCGTCATGGATCAGTATCCCAACAAATAATATATTATAATATGTATCTATCATCCTTAATAAATCAATAGGGGATACTAACTAAAGACTATTAGTTACCAATGATAACTAATAGAATAATAATATAGCTATGCCAAGCCAAGGAAATAAGTAAAGTGAAGTCTTCGTTATAGCCTATTTTCTTCACTCAATTTTGAAGAGTCATGTTTTCAAATTATATCTATATATAAGATTCTGGTACGATCCATTATGAGAGCGGAGATACCAGTAGATGCTAAAGCATTATTACATATATAATAGCAGTAATTATGCTTTAGCAGACAATGCTACTATGGGCATATGTCATTATGCATTTCTTCCAGTCATGAATTATATATGTCATTATGCCTTAGCAGATAATGCTGCTATGTGCATATATCATTATGCATATCTTTAACACCCCTTACTGGAAGGATGAAGAATTTGAAGTCTGAAGTATGAATATTGAATTGAGTTGGTGGAGCTAAGAAACACACACCCTTGGTGCAGATTCTTGAGAATCGGCCTGGTAATGATTTGATTATGAAAATTTGATTGATCTCGGTTGAATGAACAGACAAATAAACTTAAGATATATATAGTATATTATTGAAAGGATTACCTCACCATATGAATAGTGAGTGATTCCATCCCTAAGTTGACATTATTTGAAAAAGAAAGAAACACCCTCTCCTTATATTGAGAGCCCTCTCCTTATTAGTCGAGCATTCATTCCTCACCCTGCTGGGGGCACCCTCTCCTTAATAGTAGAGCATGCTTAAGCACCCTACTGGAAGTATTTCTATTTCATTGCTTTTACCTTCTTGATATGAGGCCTATGAACGATTTGAAAAGAAAGAAGGGAGGGGGATTAGATTTAGAGATAGAGATACTTGTATTTACGAATCTATCAGGGGTTGAATCACAAGACAAACACACACCCAAAACTATTCTCTTTGCTCAAATCCACCTAAAGGCGTCAAAAGGCAAGAAATATTCAGTGTCCAGAAAGCAAGCAGAAGAGCAGAGCGTAGTGGTTACAGCCAAGCTAAGGCGTACAAAAAGTGGAGTGTTAATATTTACCATAATGAATATTACATACGTTATAACACCGATAAGATTGTGTCCCATATATAAGTAACTATATCCTTAAGCTCATTGTAATTATATAATGATAAGCTTAACACTACCTTATAGCATGCTTACTAGATCCCCTCCTTTCATAATTCTATTTGTATTGAAATAAAACCTATCAATTCATTATTCTAGCAAGAAGCCTCATCATATCAAGTGGTTAGAGAGAACCTTCCCAACAATCCCAAGCCAGTGAGCTTTTTTTATAATCCGCAATATAACCATCCGATCCGATCCACAGGGTTAATGAGCCCGATCCAGCTGTCCAATCTGATTGAGCAATAAATTCCTCCCTCCCTATTGTGTGGAAGGTAAGTAACTCGATCACGAAGATAAGACTCTGGATCATGATCTGGAACATAATAAATGGCTTCATCTCCTTCTTTCTCCCTTCCTGAAACTGCCTACCTTTCCTGGTGAAGCGGCAGCCTGGCGACTCGCTATTGGCCTTTTTGGTGCCTACTAGATAAATAGAGAGATTGGAACCAGACCGGACCAGAGGGAAAGGGAAAGGGGCCCCAGACAAGAGGTAAAGGGAAAGGGGATGCCAGAGGGAAGGGGAACCTTTGGAGTGTTCTCCGGACTTTTAGTATTTTAATGGGTTGAGATAAAGAAAAGCTCCGACTTAAGCTAAGGAGGGAAGGCAGGACCATAGCTAAGGTCTAGCTTAAGCTTTAAACAACTAACTGTCTGTAGCTCCGTAGCTTTATAGCTCTAAGCTATGTCTGGGCCCAATCCAAATTATGGTCCCTAAACGTAGCTTTATAGCAGGCGACTAGGCTTTAGCTTTCAAAAATCTATGCTACGACATCTTAGGATTGGACACCACCAAAGGAATGGACACACAAGAGAAGAGCAGGATCATGCTAGGTGAGATGGAAAGAGAGATCGACTTACTAATAGGATACACTTTCAGATCCACTACACACACAATCACAACAAATGGAGATAGAGAAATACATCACAAAGAAAGAGAGATATATTGATATCTGAAACAGAGCATTAGATCTATTCCATTGATTTATATAAGCATGAATTTCTTATTTATTACGTGCTATAGTACACGCACCTAGCGCGTTTCTCAATCCAATAGATGTTGTCATCCCAATTAGAAATGCCAGGTTTCAACGAGATGGATATCTAATTCCTTTTCTCTCAAACAATGAACTTTAAGTAAGGCTAAGACTAGCTCTTTTTCTTTTACATTACCCATTGCCATGGACTATATGTTCCTATTACAGCAGCTATAAGTTCAGTTGTTCAACTTTGATTGAGTCCCAATTGTTCACAATGAGTAATTCAATCTTATTAAGTGCTTATACCTACTACATTAAGGAATCATGAACATGTTACCAACCAAAAGTAACAAGGACTATGTTACTCTTAATTATGGGCTAATAATCCGATAGGATAGCTCCTAGGGCTATTCAAGGATAGGATCCCTCATCTCGGTAATATGCCCTAGTAAATACTATCCCTTCACTCATAATATGGGATAATATGAAATGCGACGTGGCCAAAACAAGGAGCATATAGCCCTTGGGATGGTTATATATTACCATACGAAAGATACTCTGTATAAGGTGGGAATTATAGCCCTAATATTATATCAGGTATACCCTAGTACCCTAAGTATACTATCCTATTTATGTTTTCTGCTATACTATTAGGGAGTTATCCTATGCTATGATTCATAGGATAAGTATTGTTTATTTAGACCTAGTATATAGTTCGTCCTCATTATTTATGAGGATCGATTTGTGGTACCAAAGGTTCAGACATCTGAACCAAGACAGTTGGGTGAAGAACATTAGTTTGGTGGAAGGCTTATCGAGTCTTCAAAAGATGGAGACAGTTTACGAAGGATGCATGTTTAGGAAGCAACATCGACATAGTTTTCTGAGTGATGCCGGCTGGAAGGTAGATAGACCTTTCAAGTTCATTCACAGTGACATCATGGGTCTAGTAAATGTTGTCACACAAGGAGGGAACCAATTTGTACTTACCTTCATAGATGATCACTCACGGTGCTCACTTAATAGGGAATCACAGTAATACTTACACTAATCAGAGCTGTACCTATTGATTATTGATTAGCTTAAGCTGGAATGGTCTCTGTAACTATAAGAGTATAAGAATCACTAGTTACTATTACTATTTCTTTGACTAGTAACAAGCATAGTATAGTTTAGGCAATGATTGATTACAGTTATACAATGGGATAAGCTTGTTTCTATATTCTTATAGGGATTCAATAGTATATAAGTATACCCTATATGGTAATAGGTCATGTTTACCATTATTAGTTAGGGGTTCATTGACTTATATAATATTAATTATAGGGTGATTATATCCCGGATTATAATCACTCGACTATCAAGGTCGCCATCGATTTGGAAGCTCGACCATCGGGCCGCCATCAATTTCTCACTCATCCATCATATGGGTGAGGGACATTGGCCTACACTTACTTATTTCTTTCCTTGGCCAGCATTGATGACGGCCCTCCTACATCGGGAGAGTGACTTCGTGCGTCAAGGAAGAGCCATGAAAAGACTTTCCAGACCAAGCCAAGGAAATAAGTAAAGTGAAGTCTTTGTTATAGCCTATTTTCTTCCCTCAAATTTGAAGAGTCATGTTTTAAAATTATATCTATATACGAGATTCTGGTACAATCCATTATGATAGCGGAGATACCAGTAGATGCTAAAGCGTTATTACATATATAATAGCAGTAATTACGCTTTAGCAAACCAATGGTGTTATGGGCCATATGTATTATCGCATTCTTTCCAGTCATGAATTAATATCTTATGCCTTAGAGATATGTCTATGCAATATGTCATTATGCATATCTTTAACACCCCTTACTAGAAGGATGAAGAACTTGAAGTATATATACTATTACTTGGTTCCTATGGTAAATACTAATCTAGCCTTATAGTGGGAAGCTTGTAGTATATATATTCCCATCGGAATCATTACCTTCTTATGACCTAAATGTGACCCATTTCAGTTCATGGCACTGATTCCGTGTAACAGAAGGGTTGGTGCTATCGATAGCTTTTGTGATTTGAATGGGGTTCCAATGACTCAAGATGCTTCTGCAATTGCTTATCAGATCATGAGTTACCTATTGCTGAACCAAGAAATGGCTAGGCTCATGAATCTTCTTCCGTCTCCTTCAAAGGAAATACAGGATTTGTATGTCTATTTGAGAGAGGAACTTTGTCTTTTCTTTTGGAAAAAATTGGATATGAATGATCATAAGTTTGCTATCGTAGAGTCTCGTTTCACAAGAAAGTTTGTGAAACAAATATTTATGCCTTTGATCTATGGTAAGAGTGTGATAACCTGGGCTGAAGGTAAGTATTCCTCCTTTGCTTATCGCGAATAAAGGGAAACATACTAATCATCGGAAACATAACTCATAGCAGCATGAACGGACACACACCTAGGCTCATCGGAACTCATGTTGTATCAAGGTCAAGGTCAAGAACTTCAATGTCTCTCATCATACCCATCGTCAAGAAGAAGAAGGCCGAAGAAACAAGAAGAGGAAGGAAAGGAGAAGGAGGGAAGGAAGGGATAAGGGGCATGAGAGGAGAGAACGCCAGCCGAGATCAATGAGTACTAGTAATGGGATGAAAGGAGTATGGAAGTAAGGGTAGGTGCCATATGGGAGCTTATAAGATAAGGCTTATATAGTACCCTCAGTGCCTATCCAGAGATACCATGGGAATTTAAGGATAAGATAAGAGGATTAATATCCAATACTATATAAGGATTATAACGAAGGTATAATGACTGCCTGCTCTCCTATACCAGTACCTATAATACTAATAGTTGATCTTTCTGGCTAAGTTATCAGTGGGCTGGCTATCACGTAGATAATCTAGCCCCTACTATTGACTCTCATTATTAGGGCACTGACTTCAGAGCTAAAGGATATATTCACTTACTTTCTTCCTGGTGGCTTTCTTCCTACAGGTCTGGTTTAAGTGTGTTCATCTAGTTAATTGCTCTAGAACCCATCCAAATAGCAGGAATTTAGGCTATTCTTGTCATCAATCAGGGCTATTGAGGTATAAATCGTGAGGCCAATAAATAGACTAATTTCGTGCAACTTTGTTAACGTATAATAATATAATAAATGCCACCCATAGCGACAACTTAGGTCAATCGAAAGAGCGATTGAGGGACCCTAGATAAGAAGAAGGAAGGTTTTTGACTCCCAAGACCCATCAAGGTTTGTTGGAGTGCCAATCCTTCCCCTACCTCAAGAATAGAAGGGATAGTGACTCCCATGCCCTCTCAAGGCTTTAAGGAGTTATTCTCCCTTCCCCTTAAGACCGGCAATACAGTGACTCTCATGCCCCCTAAAGGCTAGATTGAGTTATTTTCCCTCTCTTAAGGATGCGCAAGTAGGCTCGACCATGAGGGAGAGGACTAGACCCACCGGGATAGAGGAGAAAAAGATCTTGACTACCACTATCACAAGAGAGGGTATTATAAACAACTTCTATAATGGTATAACTATACTTATACGTGTTAACTACATGTTATAGCCATGCTTTATTTCCCTAATATAGAAGTAACTAAGAAATGAAATTGTAGTTACTTATAGGACTAACCGGGTATCCCCTAATTCATTAACCCTATTAACAGTTATATATATAATATATAGAGAGAGGTTATATATCCCATATACTAAACACCTATATCCCCTAGTTATATTAAATATAATAATATATCCTAATATATAGCTATATACTATATTAATAAGCCTTATATTATATAGGGTCCTTATATAATATAGGGTCCTTATATCCCTATATATTAGGATATACTAATATATATAGGCTATTATATCTAATTATATATATATATATATATAAATATATATATATAATATATATATGTATCCCTATTAGTATTCTTAGGGATAATTATATAATATAGTATTAGTAATATATAATATATTACTATATATATAGGGCTATAGGATAGGAAATATTATATATAGGTATTATATATATATATATATATATATAAAATACCCTATATTATATTATATTATCCTATTATATATATAATATTATATAGTTCTCTAATGACAAATTATAGTTATCAACCCAAACTATCTCTTGGACCCCTCGCTTTCAAGGTTTCTCCTATACTAAGTATCCTAATATGATATCCCTAGATATCATACTATATATAGGCTCCTAATATATTAATATTATGAGCATGACATAATATATTATGATCAAGTATCCATATAACTAAGTTAATACCATATAGTATAGTAATAAGACATTTCGTAGTATAGGTTATAATATAGGACTTATACTAAATATTATAGATTGATAATATCTCTAGGGTTTATTATATGTTCCTTGTTACTATTTATAAATGACTCATGAGTATATTATGATGATATATAGTGATGGATACCATCCTAATTGAATATATAAGGACCTAAGCCTTAGGTGTTATTAAGGGGATATTACCTAGGATACTAGATTCCAGTCAGCTATGGAAGCTGTTTGGGATTTAGGTTATGAAGAATTATTGGAAGAGACGCTTAACGCCTTATAGGCTATGGAACTCGAGGCTATGAAACTCAATCTCGAATTGGAAGGTCTAAGTGTCAATTTGATCTCCACCTAGCGAAGCATGGGCATTGAAACTCTAAGAGTTGGGAGAAGGAAGGGGGAAATAGAAAATTTCGCTTCATGTCACCGACACTGGAATCTGACATTTACGGCCGTTTCTAAGCACAAGTTGCAATTCCCACCTACGCTTACAGGGGCAGATGCAGATCGAGATTGAGTAGCAAAGGTCACAAGAGCAACAAAGGTATCTGCGGATTCACCGGCTGGCGACAGAGAGATCCAATGGCGGAACCCGGGGTTACATAGCGAGTACCCAATGTTGATAAATACCAAGTAGTGGATAAGAACAGGTGGAGCACACAATAGCATCAGGAGGCCTTTGACTCTCTTTGGCTCTATGCCGCTAGCTCTCTTATCTTCTCCCTTGTTCGATAGGAGCTATATACAAACCAAAACTCTCTATCTTCTATACAGGAAATGGTCCTATTACTCATCCAAGGACTAGAAGAATTTAGTAGCAAAACTCCTAACTGCTTGGTGTACCATTTACTGATACCTTTCGTTCTGGGAATCAAAATTGCATACCTGTTCTAACCCCATTACCCTCATTAACGGTATTACTAGTAAATGCATTGACCTACTGTTCCATATACAAGGGCTATAGATACAGGTATATAACCCTGGGGATATATAAGGGTTAACCCTATTTCGCAGTATGGTTCAGGAGGGATCCTAGGATAGGTTCCTCATCGATGGTATAGTATATAAAATATACCTAAACATTATATATCCCATATACCATGTTCACTATATATATCTTTCCTAATTAGTATCCATATAATTAAGGTATAATATTATCCTTCCCTTAATAGGATATAATATTACCTATTAATATATATAGGATGAAGTAATATAGGCTACCCATAATATAATATGATATAATATTATACTATAATAATATATACTATTATATAACTATTAGTATAGAGTATAATAATAATATTATATAATATACTAGGGTATATAATATATAAACCTAATACCCTATAGTATATATATCCCCTATTATAGTATATACCATATAATTATTATAATATACTATAACCCCTATTATAGTATCCTTATATGGAGTTACATCTTATTATATATCCCTATGGTGCTTGATATTATTTACTTATATTATATTATATAGGATAATATAAGTATCTTATACCTTAGCCTATTAATATTCACTAGTTATTTTCGTATAGTATATATAACTTACTTATGTTATATTACCGTATTTATGCTAGTGGTTTATCTCAAAGCATTGTGACTACATTCTATTCAAGACATTGCACATCTCTTGTGGATAATGAAATTTAATATAGAAATGGGTAAGGCTCTTAGAAGAGAAGATACGAAACCTATTATATGTGTTTCTTGTGAGTCCGCTTAAGTACCCACCTTCAATATCTTCTAAAGTTGAAGGGTTAGCTACATTAAAGGTCCAAGGTAATGGCTCGCAAACCATGGGAAGATTGAATTTGATCGGAAGAATACTGGGATCAAAATTGCACATAGCAAAGAAATTTGAGAGTTGAAACCCCTTAACCTTCTTATTATAAATAGGGAAGTCATCCCTATAGCTCAATGTTGTGTCCAGAGCAATCAATTTGCGTTCAACTAATAATTCAACCAAGCTAACCCCGATAGCATAATGACTCCTAGTCACTTTGCGTTTTGTCCCTTTTTTGGGATGATCCACAACTTTTGACATTGCCAGATGATAAGCTTGAACTTGTACTGTAGACTCAAGTTGATGGATCAAAGTAGAGACCCTAACGACAAGTAAATTCTGGACACAGTAACCTGACTGACTCACTTTCCTAGGCAAATGTTGTTATTGAGAACAAGTAACACACTTAGAATCAAAACCACTTGCTTTCTAGGCATGGTGGATCAAGAACAGGTGACGCACTTAGAATCACCTGCTTCTTGGGCATGGTTAATCAAGAACAACACGTAGAACAACTCCTCCTATTCCTAGTCACGTACTGCAACTAGTAAAGCAGGAACATTCCTTTTGGGTACGGGGGATCAACTACTGTTCACGTCGAACTGGGCACGAATAGCTCCAGGAAATTAGAGTGTTATGCGGAATGTGGCTCCTACGTGTTAACCTAACCTCAATGGTGTAACCTCTAACGTGTACCTCATTGTGTCTTGTATGAGTATCCACTCTGTAGAAGAATAGCCCCCTTTATCTGTAGGAGTATCGCCATTGCCATCGCCATCGCCAGTGATTATTTCCCTCACTGGGATTAGGCCCATTGAGTAGAACCAATAGTCCCTGTGAGTTGTTTGTTGCAAGGTAATTGAATGCGAGAAATGCTATAGAATGCGGGTATGTGTAGAATGCGGTTATGGTGGACTGGGGAGTGCTGGGGACATGCGTGTGATCTTCCAGTGGATGAAGGGGATATATCCCATGATATACCTAGAACTCCTATTAAGGAAGAAGACCCCTCCTTCGTTATATTGGTCAAGGTTATGATATAAGTATACTTTATTAATATTCCTTAGGGATAGTCCCTCATATCCGATCACGATATTGAAACAAAGAGGGATTACCAAAATCACCTCAGAGGCCATTCTAGGCCCTTCTAGCACCTAACCAGTCACACTTTCTTCAAGAGGAGAGGCCGCCATCGACAGAGTCACTCACTCATTTGAGATATTACCTCACCCTTCTTAGGTCGGGTGAGCACATTCACTCCTCAAATTAGATTGCGTAATTACGTATATAATGACTTAAATCACAGACAAGTTTCAATGATGGCGGCCCTCTCCTTAACAATCGAGCCCCTTTCCTTGACAGTCAAGTGTGCTTACGCACCCTACTGGTCCTCACCCATTAGAATGAGTGACTGACCCCTAAGTAATAAATATCGGGCCCTCTCCTTAATAGTCGAGCTTGCTGTAGCATCCTTATGGTCGAGCCTGCTTACACATCCTAAGTGATTAGCTAATATGAATCTAAACTCATCAGTATCCCCATATTACTAGGACCTTGATTAAGTATCAGCCCTAGTTGCTTATCCTTTGAGGGACTACACATAAGCATATTAAACCAGGTAGGCAAGAATGAATCAATCAAG